>JANHFM010008683.1:29371-42352 GCA_032468115.1 Grayia smithii
AGGGGGGGAGGGAAGGGAGGGAGGGGTTATTGTTAAAAATTTTGTAAAACTTTTCAATAAAAAAAAAAAATCTTAAAAGGCTGTGACAAAAAGAATCTATGACATTTTTTATCTAGAGCAATTTTGATATTGAGAAAGATATTTAGAGTTGTTTAGACTCTTGCATAATATTTAGAAAAATAAGGGTATTCTGTCCTGAAAAGAATTCTGCACACCAGCTTGCATAGCAAAGAGTATAACTCTTTCTGAAAAATGCTTTGAAAGTATTGTTAGCATTGATGCTATATATGTTGGTTTGACATTCATTCAAGCCATATTTGTCCCCTCCAGTCTGTGAATGGAGGGAATGTCAGTTCAGATTTGCTGAAAATATAGTAACAGAGAAAGAAGTTGCTGAAAATGAATGGATGGATGAATGAATGGGTTGGATGTACAAATTGTACTTAAAGCAAGTGGCTAAAATGGAAAAAGTGAGTGAGAAGCTGCTGCCTTCATTTCAAGGACTTGAGATGGAATGGTGACCCTGCTATCTTTCTCGTTGTCATTACAGGAATAGAAGAAGCTATGACAGGAAATGGTTGAAACTATGACAAGACAGAGAGAAATACTGTTTTTGTTCTTTATGGAGAGCTTCTCTTCCACCACTCTATGTGCACATGGTGGGTGGCTATCTGTGAAAGCCTTCTGTATTCAAAGGCCTCTTCCTCCAGATGATTATTCTGGAAAACTAGGATCTCAGTCAGTGGAAATTCCATTGATAGAGAAGGTCTGACATTCATCCTCTACAAATGCAGAGGAACCGAGCTAGAAGTCCTAACCATATTTACTTGGGGAATAAGAACAGACATAGATACCTATTCCAAACAGCATTCATGCCCAAAATGTGCAAAATCACAGTGTAAATCCCACCTTTCCATACTGTGCTGCAACATCACAAGGAAATATTAAAAGAACAAAGTTTGTTTTAGGGCATTGTGACTTAGTTTGGAATACTTGCTATACAGCAACTGAATTTAATGAGAGTTATCAGAGTAAAAAGTATTCATGAGCCATCTTGTTTACCTGATTGTAATCAAGGAGAAGAAGATTCAATATCCCAAGGATCCTACTTAAGTTTTCATCTTAATGTATAAGGAGTAAGCCAGACTAAATAACTCCTGCATACAAATAACCTGGGGATAAGAGACATTTAATTCATAGAATTTACTATAGATTAAGCATAGTATATAGTTAATGCTTCCCAGACCCAAATTTTCATAGTCTGAGAGAGAGAATTGGAGAAGTCTGTAAGCAATGTTTATGTTTGTGCATACAGACAGGGAATGATAGCAGAAAATGCTAATCACAATAACTGTAAACTCACTATAGGACTAAAATATGCAAACAAACGATAATATTAATATTCTAACTTTAAGAACTATAATATGCTGTATAAAGTAGCAAATAAAGGAATGATGATACCTTAAAAGGCTAAAAAAATAAAATTGACCACTAATATTTAAATTTATGCACATAGTCTAGTTCAGGTGCTAATGGTTCTAACGTTGATGAGTAAACAGATTGCCCTGCCCATGGTACAATGCCGATGCACAACACCATCTTTCCAAAAAGTTGAGAGAGCAGCTTCAGGGGGCCAAATCCCCTTTGAGCTGTCCCTCCTGACCAGGGACCACAAACTGGTCAGGCACTCCTGGGAAAGATAGATACCCTTGTACTGAAGGGTATCTATGACCGCTCCCAGGTGTTGGGTGCGGGTTGTCGGTACCAGCTGGCTCTTGGCTCTGTTGATGGAAAACCCGTGGTCTTCCAGGACCCGCAGGGTGATCCCCAGGTCCTGGTGTGCTAGCCTCTGGGAGCTGGATTGGATAAGGAGGTCATCCAGGTAGAACTGAACCCTTATCGGTGGCGTCCGCAGGTGGCCAGCCAGCGCTGCCATCAATTTGGTGAACACTCGGGGAGCTGAGGAGAGACCGAAAGGCGGAGCACAGTATTGGTAGTGACAAGCCGCATGGCAGAAATGGAGGAACTTCCTGTAGGCCAGGTGAATGGGGACATACAAATAAGCCTGTCAGATCTATTGACGAGAAGTAATCCCCCTCCCTGATCCCCTCCAAGATGGTCTGGAGGGACTGCATCTTGAACCACAGGTAAGGTATCTGGCGGTTCAGAGACTTGAGATTGAGAATTGTCTCCATTCCCCCAAAGACTTCTGGATCATGAACAGGTAAGAATAAAATCCTTGTTTGTGCTGCTCCCGTGGAACCGATTCTATCGCTCGAATGTGCAAGAGGTGTTTTATTGCCGATTCCACCAGGAGCCGCTTTGTCCGGTCCCGCAAGAGGGGAAACGGATAAATTGAGTTGGAGGGGTGGAGAGAAATTCCAGGGAAAGGCCTGACCTGACCTAAGTGTTGGAGGTGGTAATCTTCCACTGGCTGGCAAAGAGGACCAGGCGGCCCGCAGCGCGCAGTCAACGGGAGCGCCTGAAGGGGAGTCCCTTCCTGCCCCTGGTGAGATGTCTGAAGAAGCCCCTGTTGGAGGGGGCACCTTGCCTATCTTGGGACCTACCCTGCCAGGAAGGGAAGTATCAGGGGCCCTACATCCCAGAATAGGTGGCCTCCGAGCCCCGAAAGGGCTGCTGGGAGGAAGGAGGATGGGAATCCATTCTACAGGACAAGGCTGGCAATGACTTGTGCTTGTCCTTGGATTCAATCAGGAAAGGCTCAAGGGGAGCACCAAAAAGTAAGCCACCAAATAGGGGGATGACTCTAGGCGCCACTTGCTTTTGGCGTCAGCCTGCCACTGGCGAAGCCAGAGCAGGTGACTTGAGCCTATGGCCTTAGCCGCAAAGCGGGAGGCATTCAAGGTGGCGTCTGCAGAATATTCTACGAATATTCTGTGGCAACCACCTTGTTGAGGTCCTGATGCAACCTTGTGTCAGAGGCAGGCAGGCATTCCTGCATCTGTCTGAGCCATAGAAGACAGGCTCGATTAAAAAAAGATGCAGAGAAGAGGCCTTAATGGCCCAGGAGGCTGCCTGGTGGGCCCTATTCAGGGAATGTTGGAAACGTTTGTCCTCAGGGCAAAGGCATTCCTCCAGTGGACCAGTAGGGACCAAGGAGAAGAACAGGGCCAACATGGGGGAATCTACTGCAGGGACCTGCAAAATAGAAGATCAGTTTCCACATTATAGATGCATCGGTCTGTAGTGTTTGGGTTAGGCCCAGAAACCGGAGCAGACTACTGACGATTGACCACATCTCTGAATAATTTAGGGGCAGGCACCTCCTCCACCACAAAAGTAGGTTCCTCGAAGAGTAGAACTGAGGGACCTGCCTCTGTGCCCCCTGACTGTGGCAGTGGCCTAGAGACCCCCAGCCGGGTAATCACTTTGGCCTTATGAAGCAGAGAGCGGAAAAGGTGGGGTTTAAATAGATCAACAAAGGATGGTTGGTCAGGGAGCTGGTCTTCATCTTCAGATATGTCCTGGTCCCTCATGCCTTACTCCACCAGAGACCCCTGACTGGGGGAAGGGCTGACATATCCCTGGACTGGTGAATGACCCCTGTCAGTGGAAAGGTGGCTGGAGGTCACCCTGGGCCCCAGAAATATCCGAAACCCATGAACTGGTTCTGCGCTGCACCTCTGAGGCGATGCCATGCTGAATGGCCTCCAGAATGAGGGCAGCCAAGCCCTGGGGAAATTGAGGCTCTGAAGCCTTTGGCTGAGCAGCAGGCATGTGCACCTGAGGGGCAGAGGTCATCTGGGCCCTTCCCTCCTGGGGTTGAAGAAAGGCAAGAACCCCTGAGACCTGTCCTGGATTAATAGGACCAGAAGGCTGATGATCCATGGGAATTGAAGGCTGATGCTCACTAGGGGAAGCAAGAGCCCCAAACAACAAGGCATTGACCCCCTCTTGTCTAGAAGAGACCGAGGTGTCTCTGTCTGGAGACCAGACCTGAGCAGGGACTGTGGCAGGGACTGTGGTAGTAAGGACAGGAGAAGCAGCCTGCCCAGGTTCAATGCCAGCCAGAGGCGAGCCCACAGAATCAATTGTGCTGGCAGGAGAGGCAACTACTGATCTTGAAGCCACCTTAATGGCTTGCTGAATGGCCTTTTCCATGGCCTTCTGCCTCTTGAAGGCCTCCTTCTCCTCTGACTTGGAAGGCCTCCTGGAGGTGGAAGGCTGAGGCCTGGAGGCCCTGTCACTTTTAGAAGGCTCCACTGAGGAAGCAGCCACAGAATCAAGGGCCAGTGGATGTTTTCTAGAATCCCAGGGCGGCCATCTTAAATCAATAAGCCAGGCCTGGTAGGCCTCTAAATAGCCACGAGGCAGGCCCAAAATGGCAGACAGAGCTGCAGGGAATGCTCTGAATGCCGCAATTAAATCCAAGCCTCCAAGGAGGCTGCAGGGCTCTTCGTTTAAAGGATGCCCCCTTCCCCAGGCAAAGAACGGCCTTACCGGACAATTGTAGAGCTCGTGGGGTGATTGGCAAAGCAGGCGATCCTCGGGAGCTTCAGAACTGCAAATGGAGCCTCTCAGCTGTTTGGCAGCCTTCAAAGAAGCAGCCACCGCCACTAGCCGCTCAGAGCTCCATGAGCCTGCTGCTGCGAAATTGCTCGAGGGAGAAGCCTCCAGCCCTTTTCCCCATGCAGAGACTGGCCTAGCGTGTGGGCAAAGCCCAGGGATGCTGGAAAGGCCTGCTACCAGGTGGCAGATCTACCTAAGGACAGCCTTCAGCGGGCTCCTGCCGAAGCCGTTCATGTTGGCAAGGCAGGACCATCAACCAGACACCTGGGAGGTCCTGCTGGTCATCCACCAAAGGCAGGCATCAGAGGGCTCGGGGATGAGCCCTTCATGCTGGAAAGGAGGGCGCAGCCAGCAGACTGGGAGCCCTCCAGGAATCTCTGGCAATGCAGCCTTCAGCTGAATAGGGTTAAAACCCCTCAAGCTGGAAAATCTGCCAGGAAGGTAAAAGAAGAATTCAGCAATCAGGAAATTTTGAGCAGCTCAACAAAAGACGTCCTAACAGGTTGAACTGAAAGCTGGGAGCAAGAGGAAGAGGAGGAGCTTACCAACTTGCAGACCCAGTCCTAGGACATCGGATGAGAGTTAACCCTTTCCTGACTGCTGGCCCCACTCCCAAGGAGAATTTGTCACATTCCTAGAAATAGTTAACCTTAATAATAATATGGTAAATACTGTAATGAAAATCTTAACAGAGCTTCCAGGGAATTTAGTTAAAACAAGGGTAATCAGATGAAGATTAACTTCTCTATAAAACTGCCAGTAAAGGAAGACACAGACCATAATTTCTATGGCACCCATGCTGCAGGAACAGAGTTTAACGTCCAAACAAATTAGCCATGTCTAATAAATTACTAATACTTGATGAAAGAATTGAACTGCTATTGTATGGCTAACTTCCATTCCTCAAATACAAAGGCCAATTATAATTCAGATTATTGCTTGGGGCAAAATGTACCAATTTCTGACCAGTTAAAGAGAAATTTAACAGAGTCTATCTATACTAGCAAAGGCACAAATTATGAGTCATATTTCCATGTATTATTTAATGACTTGAGGCACTGGAACTCTCCATCACTTTAGGATGGAGGTTGTAAAAAATATTTTTTTCTGTTTATAGATTCCAGAATAATTTAATCAAATGTGAAGTTTTTCAAGATACCTATGCAGCTCAAAAATAATTTGCTAGATTTTTCTCTCCCCCCCGCCCCTCTCTCTCTTTACAAAGCACTGATATATTTATTTATCTGCAGGCTTTTCAGCTTCTCAAAGAAACCCTTGCTATGTAGATTTTGTTGATTTTGTCACCTTTGATTTTGTCGATTTCGTCATCTTTGATCCTTTACCTTCTCACCTATCATACTGGCTCAATGGCAGTAACTGCAAGACAGATCTTGGAGTGCTAGTGGACAATCTCTTAAATGTGAGCCAGAGCTGCCATAAAAGCCAACAGGGTCCTAGGCTGTATTAACAGAGGATCATGTGAAGTGTTAGTACCACTTTATAATGCCCTGATAAGACCACATTTGGAATATTGCATCCAGTTTTGGTCAACACGATATAAAAAAAGATGCTGAGACTCTAGAAAGAGTGCAGAGAAGAGCAACAAAGTTGATTAAAGGACTGGACTCTACAACATATGAAGAAAGATTGCAAGAATTGGATATGTCTAGTTTAATGAAAATAATGACCAGGGAACATTATCTAGTTTAATGAAAATAAGAACCAGGGATGATATAATTGTCCAATATTTAAGAAGATACTACTAAGTGGGGGGGGGGGGTGTCAACTTATTATCCAAAGCATCTGAAGGCAGGACAAGAAGCACCAGATGGAAACTAATCAAGGAGAAAGCCAACCTAGAACTAAGGAGAAATTTCCTGACAGTTAGAAAAAGTGGAACGTTTTGCCTCCAGAATTTGTGGGTGCTCTAACACTGGAGTTTTTAAGAAGAGATTGGATAGGGTTTCCTGCTTGAGCAAGGGGTTGGACTAGAAGTCCTCCAACACTGTTATTATTTTATTCTGGTCATACAATAGTAACGCGTGAGGTAAATAATTTTAATCATAAGATATATTACCTATTCAATTGCGCCATGTCATTTGCAATAATTACAGTTGTCTAGTTTCAGTTGAGAATAACTTTACAAAAATACAATTGCCAATTAATCAAGTTGTCCACTCTGAAGTGAACCTGGCTGAAGCCACCTTTTGCTGCCTCATATTTGCCATGAACCCTAAGCAGGGGAAGGGAGGGGAGAAGTAGACAGACCAGCTAACTGTCAAAACAAAAAGGTTTCCTGTGGGAACCAAGGTCATTTTAAAAGGTGTCTGTGAAAAGAGGAGAGGACTGACCAATCAGCCTGCCAGCTACTTTCATTGGACAATGTGACTGGTGACATCTGGGAGGGGGAACTTTTGCTCTTTTAATTAGATGAAAACTACAGGAACTTTTAGAGTTGGTTTTCACCACTATGCCAATATAATGTATCCAATAAACATGTTCTTTGAGGAATCTACCTGCCTCAGAGTTCTGCTTTCAAAGGGATGTTACCTGGAATGCTGACATAGATAGGATTTGTTTTTTCCAAATCTGGAGCTACAGTATATCATGCTTACCTATTGCCAAGTATTAAGAATTGGAAGCGAACAGTCGATGTTAATTTTCAGATTTCAGCAACTTTTAAATATAGATATATAGCACCTTGGATTGAATGTACAGTATTAGGATCTAAATACAGGTAATCCTTGATTTACAATCACAATTAAGCCCCTAATTTCCATTGCTAATCAAGATAACCATTATGTGAATTTTGCCCCTTTTTTGACCTTTCTTGCTACAATTGTTAAGTGAATCTATCTTACGTGAAAATATCTTACTTTGTTCTTTAGTCAGAGGATGTATATCTTTTTAATAATTTAAATATATATAATTTTAAAAATATGCACATAAAATAGAATAGCTTGCTTAATGTAAATATTAGCCTTAAAAATAAAGGTGGTTTTGATTCTGAGAATGCTCTTTTCTTTCAAGTTCAGAGATTACATATTGAAAAACGAAAGGAGTGAATAAAATTTTATTCTAGTAATTAAACCTAATTAAAAATTGGATTGAGCAAAAAAAATAAAGGATAGCTGCCTCTCTCCTATTGTTGAAGATCCATGACATGTTAACTATTGTAAATTTTTTTGGAATTTTGGTACTCATGATTGCATCATCACTTGCATGCTCCTGAATCCATTCTTCTGAACAATCTTTCTTTGCTTGCAGGAGGGAATAAAGGGATAGATCCAGTGAATAGGGCTTTTAGATCAGAGGATTGTTGGTGCAAGGACTAAAGCAAGGTTGAGGCAGCAAATTTATAAACATTAGGACTCTTCAGTAGTCACTAGCAATCCTTCACAGACCACTGATGATCTTAGAGCCGACATTTTGAAAGTCTCTCACCTTGATGATAGTTACCTCACTTTAATTTTTACACAAGTGCTTAGAGAATTTGCCAAGACAAGACTGAATAGTTAAAACAACAACAATTAGTAATAGAAGAAGCACCAACTCAATTGATGCATCTTATAACAAACACTTTTTATTAGCATTATACATATGCCTCTATCTAATTTCTCTGACACCTACTTTTCCTTTAGTGCAGTGGTGTCAAACTCACATTGTCACAGCGGCATCATGTGACGTATCAGGACTTTTTTCCCCTTCACTAAACTGGGCATGGGCATGGCCAGTGTGTGACGTATCCGGCCCATGGGCTGGGAGTTTGATAGCCCTGCTTTAGTGCCATTTTTGAATTGTTCCTTGTTTTTAAAAGCTTTTAACCATTTGCAATCTTCCCAGAGTTGTTGGGAGTCTAGTGGCATATAAATTTAAATAATCCTCCTTCTTTTCCTTTTCTTCCTTGCTGCCACTATCATCACCATATATTTAGTGCTATTTTTCCAGAGTCATCCCCTTCTACTTACACTGAATTTTTATTTATTTTATTCTCAGTAAAGTCTGCTTCCATTGGGGATTCTTCCAACCTTAGCTGTGTATTTCTTTCCTTAACATTTATTGATATTAGAGTCAGCAAGTTTTCAACCTAGCTACAGCTGCCATCAACTCTTCTCCCTATAGTACTACTGATCAGATTAACATTTTCCTAGTACTCTGCCTCCATCTCTCATTTGTTCTTGTTTCCTTGTTCCAATATTATTTATTTTTAAAAATTAGAAGAAATATGGCAGGAGTTTTCAAGTAAAGCTGTGTTTCCATTTTGGCTATTTCGCTAGAGAGTACAGTCAGTAGTTTAATTTAGAACAGCCCTATGCCTACTCCAAGTTATGCCAGAGGCCATCTCAGGAGAATGGTTATTGGTGCACATAGCTCTTCCTGGTGAAGTTGAAACTGTGTCAGCTGACAGAGAAAAACAGTAGCCACCCAGAATATTATTCTAGAACTTGTGCTTCTATAGTGATAAAAGTGAAGCTAATGTGTAAGAACTAAAAAAACATGAGAGGCAGATATTAACTTTACACCAAGGTTTGTAGCTGACATCAGCAGAATTCACAGATCAGGGGTCTATATTTCTGAAATTAACTCTGATTTTTTAAAAAAATGCTGATAGACAACAAGCATTTTTAACAACATTAGGAACTTCTGATTGTGTGCTAGTAATTATAAACATCCTTATGAAATTGATTTTGTCATGAAACAGTTTTAGCTAGAAATAATTTCTAATAATTCCATCCTATTTACTACTCTGATTTGGGGCTTATTTGTAGAGCAGTCATAATTTCATAGAAATCAGATTCTCTGGCTTTAATACTCAAATGTAGTAGAATAGAAGTTTTAAAAAAGGAGACTGTGAAAATGTAGTTTTTTGATAGCACAGAGGCCCTTCCAATGGCTGGAGCTGAAGCCATTGGGAAATTCCCATCAACTCTAGGAAGTCTGCTAGTTAATTTACAATGGAAGTTAGAGTTGAAGAAACACCCAAGACTAATCTTATTCAGCAGTGAAGAAGCATCTAAGAATAATCCTAGTCAGAAGAAAACCTTTGACACGTCTGTCCAGGCTGAAGGACTGAGTCAAAAGCTGGGAAGCCCTAGCAACAAAGGCGTGGCATTACAACTTTGACAGACTCAGTCCAATCAACTGAACAGAAGAGGACAACTTATTCCTGGATGCGATCTCCACCACTACGGAGAAAATATTGTCATAGTAAATTACGGTCTAATTCTTTAATTGATTCACTACTGTGATATCTTCCCTTGTCCTACAATTAATTTGCCTTTTCTCTAATATTCTGGGATGTTTATAATAAAACTTATTTATACTGTATGTATAATATTTATATTTATATACATCTAAAATTCATGACTCTGGGCAGCTAATAGTAATTAAAAGCAATAACAATCTATAGCAATAAAAATAATATGTCCATAATTAGCAACCAATTTTTTTTAAAAAAAGAAAACCGCACAGACTAATTAAAGATAAAGGTTCCCCTCAAACATATGTGCTAGTCATTTCTGACTCTAGGGGGCGATGCTCATCTTTGTTTCAAAGCCAAAGAGCCAGTGCTGTTCAAAGACATCTCCAGGGTCATGTGGCTTGCTTGACTAAAAGCCAAAGGCGCACAGAACATTGTTACCAAAGGAGGTCCCTATTTTTCTACTTGCATTTTTTATGTGTTTTCAAACTACTAGGTTGGCAGAAGCTGGGAGAAGTAATAGGAGCTCACCCTGTTATGCGGTACTAGGGATTCGAACCACTGAACTGCTGATCCTTTGATTGACAAGCTCAGCATCTTAGCCACTGAGCCACCATGTCCCTTATATGGACTTATTACATAACTGTTAAACAGGTTCTGTGAGACATCTGGATCCCCAAACCATGTCTTTAAGGTTCTGTTTCTCAATAATCCTTACATTTAATTAATTGAAAATATTTTTTTTAAAAAATTGTGTGTGGGTGTGTTTATTTCTTGTGATGTAATATTTCTCTCCTAAAAGATCTTCAGGGTGTATTTTTCACTTTTGTCCATGCAGATATATTCCAACTCCTTTTGAAAATAAGAAAAACTCCATAGGCATTTACATTCACATCATAAATTCATTCTCAGAATTACCACCTGTCTTAAACTTATAAGTACGGTTCCTCCTATAAGCATTTTCTTTTGTATCTTTTCCCAAAAATATAACTTTGATTCTAGAGTTTTGAACAGCTTTCAGTTTTAAGTTGGAAGAGCAGCAATTACCCTTGGTTTACAGCAGAGCTAAAGAATATAAAGCAGATGAATAGACACCTAGAGCATTGTGAGAGGATAACAAGAAGTTCATTTGACTTAGAGCCACTGTAATGAGACTGAGAGTGGGTGCTGCCAAGGTGCATGTGCAGCTCACAAGACAAGCTCAAGAATAGTGGAGTCAGGGGGAGGGGGAGAGTGTAAGCAACTTACTGGAGAAACTTGTGACCTTTCTTGCTAGCTTCCCCAATGATTTTGCTTGTGGAAGACCAGCAGGGAGGGTTGCAAATGACAATCATGTGACCACTGCAACCAATGTAAGTACAAACCGGTTGCCAAGTGCCCAGATTGCAATTATGTGACCGTGAGGTAAAGGAATGGCCAGAATGTCAAGGATCGATAAGTGCCACTTGTTCAGCACTGTCCTAACTTCATATGGTTGGTAAATAAGTGATTGTTAAATGAGGACTATCTATAGCACAGGTATCAAACTGGTAGCGTCACATGACATATTGCAATGTTTTCCCCTTTGCAGAGTTGTGGTGGGTGTGGCCTGGACGTGACGCATCTGTACGGGCAGCCAGTTTGACACCACTGATATATAGCTTCAAGAGGTGGGCTGTTTTGACAATACATTTTAGAAAAAGTACTCTGAATATAATTGAATTATTATCTGAAATCTCATTACAGAAGGACATCCCTGTCCACATAGAGTGGAGGACACTATGAAAGCAGCATTAAGAATATTAATTTGATCATGTAATGCACTGTATATTGATAACTCTGATGTCCTCACATTAAAAAAAAAGTCCTTATTTTCACACAGTCAACCTAAAAAAGTAAAATATTGGTTTGTGAACAAGTATTCCCCAAGTACTGGGAAACTGTTTTAGTTCTTCAGGGTCAAGTATGAGAAGGCCCATGCATTATTATTTTCCTAAGAATTCTTTATTTAAGGACTAAAAAAGCAGCTGCTACAAATTCTGAAGAGCTACACATCCCAAATTTAATCATAGAGAATTATTATAAAGTAATATGTTATTACACAAGCATACAGTGCATGGCTATAAGTATGTAAGAAAAGAAATAGTCCTATCTGTCCTTGAAATTATATAGTTTATAGATTTTTGTAATTTATCTGAATGTCAGTCCTAGGTTCTATCCATATTTCAATCAAGCTACATTTTTCGGGGCAAGGGAAAACCATGACCATTCCTTTGGTTAGCAGTGAAGTTATTTTATACAACACAGTACCTGTTTACAAGGCAAATGACAAGCAGCACAATAAAAGCTACTATGTTTATTATATGAGCAGGAGTCATATAATTATAGAAGAAATAGTAAGTTATTAGAAGGCCGTGTGTTATAGACAATCAATACAAATGTAATGCAGTTGCTGCCATACATTATTTGTTTTTTAGTTACATTTTTTTCACTCTGAAACATAAACAAATGGAAAATATTTCTTTGTATATGTGTTTGTGTCAGTAATGGGTTTCAAAACCCATCGCTACCAGTTTGCTCATGTGCAGAAGCATCTGGGCGGGTGGGGAGAGCCTCCCATGGCCGCCGCTACCGGTTCACCCAATCCATGGAGAACCAGTAGCAACCCACCACTGGTTTGGGTGGGGGGGTATACATACATATGCATGTATATATATATATAAACACACACATACATATACCTGATATTTTTTGTTTAAGAATGCAATTATTTTTGATCATCAATTCCTTCTATCATGTCTCTTCTTGACAAGTTGTCTATTCTGTAGTTCATTTCAAAGAAATACTAGGTACTGGGACTTTAATCCCATCTTCATTCAATTCTAATAAGATTTTTTTTTTACACATGTATTCACTTCTAGTCAGATTCACAATAGCTTTAGAAGTTCCCTGCATCTATTTTTTAAAAGATTTTGAATCAGATTGTATTCAGGTCTATGGGATGTGAGTCTTAATAAAGACTTCTGGTTGAAAAGTAAGTTAACTATTGCAGGGACAGGTTTTAAGTGATGGAGAGTAGAATTTGGTTCTCTAAAACCAATGAACTCTACAAAGTAGCAGTACAGGTGCAGGAAGGCAGAAATTCTTAGGTAATTGTTAGAAGAATTTTACTTTATTTTGCTATGGTGTCTGCAGAAGGGGCGTTGGTCTTACCTGATACGCTCCTTCTCATAGGTTGGAGACATCAGCCAGGATTGGGTATTGCTCCACTG
>JANHFM010008684.1:0-16913 GCA_032468115.1 Grayia smithii
TTCCATCCTTTCGGGGTAGGTAAACTGAGGACCCAGATTGTTGGGGGCAATAAGCTGACTTTGTAAAAATGCCACTTTGGGGGGGGGGAAGCAAATACCCCCAAATAAGCGAGCATATACAAGGAATGAAGGAATTTGCTAAGCACATTGAGTTGTGCTTGAAATTGTAAGCTGCCCTGAGTCTCCTGGGAAGGGCGGGATATAAGTGGAAATAAAAAAAATGGAAAGGAGATTACCTGTTACCTTGACAAAAAAAATATACATTAAAAACTACATTTAAAGTCATTTCTGAAAATGTATTTTGTGGTATATAAAATGGGAACTATATCCATTCAGAATTGTGATACTTTCTAGATTCAAATATAAAGTATGCGACACAACACAGTTTTGCCAAATTTTCCACCAGAAATTCAGTTAGTGGCTCATTTTGACATACAGCCAGTCTCTCTTTCAGCTCTGTTTCAGAGGCTCATTTCTAGCTTGTACACTGGGTATGTAAGCCCCACTGTTGTAATTTGTAATTTCAGATAACTGAAATAAAAATACTTTTGGCTTTACCCTGCCCTCCTTTTGGAGGCAAAGCAAAACCCTTGCCTGGAAAAAAAAAAAGATGTATTTTCATTCTAGAACCTCCGTATTACACACATTCCTCCACGGGTATTTGCAGCAGCTTTTTCAAAATGTATGACTTCATCTGCATTTTTCATCATTCTAATGTTAAGGAAACTAGGTGTGGCTCCAGAACGTTCTGATCTCTGGCCTTTCAATTGGGTTCCTCTTGTTCTGTTTTTTTTCCTGATAGCCTTGAACTAAAACTGTTTTCTCAGGTATTAATTCAGTCACATTTTCCTTATAGTTACAGTTCTGCTTCTGCAACGTCCTCATCGGGACAGCAGTAATATTCCACAAAGCATATCTCTCCGTCTTCGTTCCTTATCATATATTGCAATGAAAGAAAACCTCGGTTATCTGTCCGAATAGATACCTTGCAAGACAGAGCTAATGCTTTAATGGATGGCTTGAGTAATGATATCTTGTATCTGTAAAAAGGAAAAGCATAATGTCAAGAAGGACACCGGTATAAGTAGCTGCCATTGTCTTGAGTTCAAAAACCCGCAATCCTACACCAACAGTATTACTAGAGGCAAAAAGTGGAATGTCATCCTTTCCTCCCCATGCTTTGATTTCAATCCAAGCGCAATTTACCCTGCATTTAAAATGAGCCCAGTGTGATTAGCACATTCACACAACTTCACCCTGGAAGGACACACTTATCTTGTTTTGTGGTTTCTCTGTAGAACTGTTTCTCAACCTTAGCAACTTGAAGATGTGTGTCAGGCCTGGAAGCCATCTTTTGCATTAGGCCTTCAGGCCTGCCACATTTACTGCTGTGGGAAACTGGGAGGGGGGGATTGTATGGAGCCAGGGTGATATATAGTCATATCAACATTCCTTTCTCAGTAAATCAAGGACGAATTGCCCTGCACCTGGAAGGCTGAACCTGGGAGGCATCTCCAGTTGGGACGGTGTTTGATTGGACTATGTGATGGACTTGTGGGTGTTGGGCAGGGACTTGAACTTTTCTTCGGGTGGGGAAAACCTGGACTCTTTCTGATTTGGGTTTTCCCAGATTTGCCAATATGACATCTGTAATAAAACATAACTTTGAGGAAACTCAAGCCTTGGAGTTTTCTTTCGTTGGGGGTGTTACTTGGAACCCTGACATTGTGTGGACTTGAACTCCCAGAATTCCTCAGCCAGCAGGGGGAATGTATTCAAACTCCCGCAGAAAACCATGCTCCCAACCAAAACTGACTGGACAAGCTACTATATATAAACAGGGAGAAAACCCCACATCACTCACATTAATGATGTCACCTAGTTGGCTAATGTCTGCAAGCAAGTTCAGAGAACACCAAGGACTCCACAGATCAACCCTAAGGTGCATATATTCCTTTTTTTCCCCAAAAGTATCCAAAATCTCACAGCATTGGACGTCCTTGCTAAATTTCTTAATATCATTTCTGATTTAGAGCTTTAAAAATTTGTTTTGACTGTGCAGGATGGCATTCAATACCAACAAACATTGCCAATCCTGCTACAAAAATTCCAATTAAGCAATATTGATCAACTTTCTGGCCAGGGATATGCAGTCTAGGATAAATAAATATTAAGAGTTGTATGATACAAATGGTCACTGTAATGCTTTGAAGGTAAATGCATTGGTGTAGCTCACCTGTTTGTTTGTGTTTCATTACAATGAAAGGCTTCAATAAGGTCAGAATCTTTGGGGTAATCCAAATGAGTGCTTCCAGCATTCCCAAAAGTAGATAATCTTAAGAAGAAAAGATTGTACCAGACTGAATAACAAAAATAGCAGTATCACATATGTAAACACAGCATTTGACAAAATTGAGCAAACCTAATTTAGAGTGTCATTAACACTCTAAATTACTGAAAAATTATGCCTGGCATCAAAGTCTGAAAATACTAAAGATTTTTGTCTAACTTTTGGAAAGGGATATTAAGAGAAAGGAAGGCAATGGCTACTGCTGGACTTCATTTTCATTTTGGGATTAGTAGGATTGAAGGAACAAAATGAGCTTAAGTCTTACAGACAGTGGTGGGTTGCTCCTGGTTCGGTCCGGTTCGTGCGATCCGGTAGTGGTGACAGTGTGATATCACCGAACCGGTTCTCTGCGTCCCGGACCCAGACCTATCTGCACGCCCAAGCTTACCTTTTTTTTGTAAAAACCACAAAAATAGTGTTCTGCGCATGCGCAGAGTGCTTTTTTTGAGATTTTTTTTCTGCTTACAGTCATGTGACATGCACTATACCCATTAAAAATTAGCAAAGAAAAAAAAAACTATTTTTCTTTTTTTAAGCAGCAAGAAGAGTTTGCAAATCTTGCTCCTGAACCCTCCCGGCTTACAATTTCATCAACCTTGGTAATTTCTATTTTCCACTAGTTCTTCTGCCACTATATTAAAAAAAAGTGTTTGTAGTGCTTTTTCTTTTATCAGTAAAGGAAGTGTGTTAAATTTCTGGTTCCTCTCAACCACATTCCAAAATGGAAAACAGGTTCCTCCCGGGTACCTCTGCTCACGTCACGAAGCTCAGCGCTACATCCTCTGAAGGCTTCGAAAACATAAACATCTGCAAGACCAGCTGCAAAAAGGTTGCTCATGGCTGACATACTCTGACTTGGCAGCTCTCCAAAATCTCAAGCTGTAGCTTTACTACTGGTTAATTAGAGAGACTTTTCAGCTACAATTTTCCACATACATAATTGGAAAAAAAGCCCTGGAATTCAATAGGACTTTTAGATAAGTGAAGGAGTGCTGTGCTAGAGCATAATCAAGACTGAATTTTAAATATGCAAAAGTAAATTCAGCTTTCCTTTCCATATACAGATCTCATTTTATGCCATATGTTGGCACAGTGCTCAGGTGCTCACAGTTACCTGGTTTTGATACATGATTATCAGAATAGGACAATTATTTCTACTACCTGAAATAAGGTTTGTCCGGGGACATTGTAATTTGCAGCACTTCACTGGTCATATCTAGTTCGGAAAATGCCTCTCTGAGTCCCTCTGACTGCAGGATAATTTTATTTACAACATTAGTACTGCAGAAGTCAAAATCGAGAATCTCTTCCGGTTCCTGAGTGTTGATTTTACATACAGTCACCACCCCTCCTTCCTCCAGGTAGAGGGTTAGAGGGTAGCCATATCCCTGATAACACATCCGAAGGGCTGTTTGAGTTCCTGAAATGGAAAAAAAAGCCACCCTATTATAATATTGCAACTATTCCTATTTAGTAGAGCTGGGCAGTGTTTGGATTTAAAGCAAAAAAGAGGTTTTGAATGGAAAGGGTAGCTTCTAACAAAAGTCTTGAAAGCAGTTGTATCTGTTGCCAGGATTGTGTGGCTGCTCTTTGCAACTGCAGCATCAGCCCAGAAAAATATGCACTTATGTCAGCGTTTCTCAACCTTAGCCGCTGGAAGATGTGTGGACTTCAACTCCCAGAATTCCCCAGCCAAGTTGGCATCATTCAATATAAAATAAACTCACGCAATACCTGGCAAAGAATTTGTTCCAAAGATGGTCAAACAGTCCAAAAGCACAGACAGATTGATTCTGAACATCACAGATTCTTCCCGCACTACAAATTCTTGGAAAATTCCAGCCTGTAAATTAACAAATCCAGAAACTATAAGGCCAAGTAATATAAAAATGGCACTCTTACTTTCAAACTGTAATCCAGTGGTGTTTAACAAGAATGAAAAGTGTTTTACAAAACATCACTTGGATCTGATAATTTGCAATAATAGACACAAGGGCAAGGCTGGGATGATTTTAAAAAAATCTAGTAGAATCCATGTTATATACAGCAGGGCTGGAACAACTATTTCTTTATTTTCAAAATACTTTCTCTTCCATAAATACAAAATCTATTTTAAATTACAATATTTATTATTAAACACGTATCAAGAAATACTGCTGGGATAACATTACACCAGACTCCATGACTCAGCCACCTCAAAGGAGTTTAAAGAGTTCCCTCTGCTGGAAATAAGATATGCTGGGATATTAGAGTAGGATTGTTTTCATTTATAAGTACACATCATTTCTTTTGGAAGTCTTATATTGGTTGTCACACACATTCACCTAATTTTTTTAGTCAAACTAAACTTCCTCGTAAGTCCGCAGAAAAGAAATTCTATGGTCTAACCCAGGTGTCTGCAATCCGTGGCTCCGGAGCCACTTGCAGCTCTTTCAACCCCCTGCTGTGGCTCCCTATTGGCTGAACCCACCACTGGCTGGCCTTACCCTCCCTTTCCAGGCACTCCTCGTCTGGCCTGAGAGAGATGAGATGAGAGTTAGAGACAGAGGAAGAGAGACACACAGACAGATAACTCTTTCCCACAGAAAACACTGGGAGCCACAAAACATGGGTAGGCGTGGCTGGGGGGATGTCAGGTGACTGGATGGGAGTGAGTGGCCACACCCATCCAGGTTTTGTGGCTCCTGGTGCTTTCTTTTCTCTGGGAAACTGGTCCAAATGGCTCTTTGAGTGTTTAAGGTTGCAGACCCCTGGTCTAACCTGAATAAAAGCATTGGCTTGCAAAGACTTTGCATTTTCCACTGTGACTTTGAGTCCATTCGATGTAGCAAAGCAAGTAGCGTGGTCTTTGAAATGAATGGCTTTCAAAATATTGGAGAGGTTTCTGACGTTATCAAGCGTCACTGCCAGAACATTCTGTTCTTTGCATGTTTCAGGCTGGGTTGAGAAGGGCATGGCTTCAAGGCACCCTTAAAGCCCTCCTTGGAGAGCCAAAAAAATGAATCTGGAAATTCTGAAAGAAAAACCTGTAAAAATCTAAACACAGTTACCAGAAACAGACATGACTCTATGCAGCACAATTGTTTTTAAGCAGCAATTATATTATTCTAAGATTCTTTTTAAGCAGCGATTATACAGTATTCTAAGACTCTGTACAGTCTTGGCTCCCCCTTAATAAATGTGCCTTTCACTTTGACTGAAGTGGGGATGAGCTACTTTGCAAAGGTATTGGGTGTTTCTCTCTGAAATTCAGGAGCAAGGATTTTTCCAGTTCCAGACGAATTCAGGTTCCTGAGTTTTTATGGATTAACACTTAACGGGAGGCTAAAAGCCAGTCCAAAAACCTGGTGCAGTTACTTTGTATTTTTTGCTCTTTAATCCTGCAGAATGCATGCTCAACGAACACTTCCTTCTTTTCCTCCGTTTGAATTTGATTCTTAGATTGTTCAGTACAGGTTTTTTCCCCCCCTTCACTCTGTAACTCTGTTTATATAACCCGATTAGATTTTTTAAAATCACAGTTTTCATATAACGCGCAGTTATACAGCACCAGAACCGTTTTTTAAAAGAAATATTAATTGATGCTTTTTAACTTTAATAAAATAAACGATTCTTAAAAAAAAAAAAAGGTAACACGGGGTAAGCCTGTTGTAACACTAAATTTATTAAGTAATTAATAAAACACACGGTACCTTCTACCAGGTTCTTTACGGCAGGGGTCTTCCAACCTTGGCCACTTGAAGACTTATGGACTTCAACTCCCAGAATTCTTCAGCCAGCCTTGCTTTACGGCACAGGAAACCAGCCGAACTTCCCAGCATTCCTAGCGCGCCCGCGAGAAAACTCTATCACCCTTCCAGCAGCTCCTGGAGATCCTAGAGGGGACGAAAGGGAGGCAGTCTGGGAGAAAGGCAAATGGCGGCGACCAAGAGGCGGCGTGGAGCCGGCAAGGCAACCGCAGCTGGGCCGAAGAAAAAACGCGCGAAGGGAGCTTCGGAAGGAAAGGAGAACGACGAGGCCGAGAAAGGTCCGTCCTCCGTGGCGAGCCAGGATGAATTCCACATCCCTCCCCCGGTCTCGCAGGTGTGGACGCCACGAAGGGGCTTTCTGTGGAGGGGAGGGTGTCGATGCCTCTGAGCTCTTTTCTCCCTGAGGTTGAATCAACCGAGTCTGTCTTGGCCGGGTAATGCTTGCTGTACCTCTGAGCATGTGCAAAAAGTGCCTCTGGGCTGCTATTACGGGGCGCCTGCCTTTCCCTCCTCGAAAAGATTTTAATAGATGTTGAATAATATTGGAATGCATTTGAGCTTTCAATGGATTTTATCTGGGCTGTGTCTTTGGAAGGGAGCTGAGGTGGTGAGCTGTAACTTCCCCCGTGAGAAACTGGGAGGTCCTTTCGAGTTAATGATTTAATGCAGTGGTTCTCAACCTTCCTAACCCTTGAATACAGTTCCTCATGTTGTGGTGACCCCCAACCATAAAATTATTTTCCTTGCTACTTCATAACTGTAATTTTGCTACTCTAAACATGTGACTGGTCCGCATAAGCACATTATGGCGCCAACCCTATCACATACACCTGTATTTGTACGGGGTGTATGTGATGGGATTGGTGCGATGTCATTACACCGGATACTTGTATGCGGGCGGATCTGCATGTGGGCAGATCTGCCCGGAGATGGATAGAGGAGCGGTGTCTCAGTTCCTAAGACCATCGGAAATGTGTTTTCCGATGGTCTTATGCGACCCCTATGAAAGGGTCTTTCGACCCCCCAAAGGGGTCCCGACCCACAGGTTGAGAACCACTGATTTAATGACTGTACAGGTAGTCCTCGACTTACAACCGGGTGAAATCCAGCAGGTTCTGCAGAACTGGTAGCGGAAATTTTGAGCAGTTTGGAGAACCTGCAAATACCACCTCTGTCTGGCCCAAGAGTGGGGTGGGAATGGAGGTTTTGCAATATCCTTCCCCTGCCAGGCTCACCAATCCACACCCACACAGAACTGGGAGTAAACAAATTTGGATTTTACCATTGCTTACAACAGTTCATTTAGTGACCGTTCAAAGTTACGGTGGCACTGAAAAAAAGTGACTTGCAATTTGTTTTTCACACCTACAACCATTGCACCATGGTCACGTCAAAATTCAGGTGCTTGTCAATTGACTCATATTTATGATGGCTGCAGTCGTCCTGGAGTTATGTGATCCCCTTTTGCGACCTGACAAAATGAATGGAGAATCTGGATTCACTTAACAACCAGGTTACTGACTCAACAACTTGCAGTGCTTCACTTAACAACTGTGGCAAGAAAAGTCGTAAAATGGGGCAAATGTTTCACTTAGCAACATAAATTTTGGGCTCCGTTGTGGTCATAACTCAAGGACTACCTGTATAATGAAAGACTTTTAATGCTCTTATATCCTACCTTTTCAGATAGTGTATTTGGCCAAGGTAGTTCTGTCTGTAGTTTTGCCTTGGGAGTCTGTGTGGAGGGATTGGTGAGTGTTCTCCTTTAGTAGAAAGAGTAAATTTTCATACGATTGGAGGCTTCCTTAAGGAGTCTCGGACTTTGGCTTTGAGAAGTATTTCTAGGGTTAGAGCAGTGTTTCATAACCTTAAGATGAGTGGATTTCAATTCCCAGAATTCCCCAGTCTGCATGAACTGCACCTTTCTTAAAAATTGCCAAGGTTTAGGGCATGACCATACTTAATTATTGTTGGTTTTGTTTTGTTTTGTTTTTAAATCTGTAAAATTGGGGACATCAGTTTGAGATTTTGAAGCCTCTGCCAGATACATTGTCACATTGCACTGTTTTCTTTTACATGAAATAATTTACTGTTAGCATATTTAACTACTGCTTTGGTTGAATGATTTAATTTCATTTCTTCTTAACTGGGTCATGCTAATGCTTCTGTTTTCCAGGGTAAATGGAAGAACAAAGAGAGGGTCCTCATTTTTTCTTCCAGAGGAATAAATTTTAGGACAAGGCATCTAATGAAGGATTTGCGTACATTAATGCCTCATTCTAAAGCAGGTAGTTTCTGATTTTACTTGTATTGCCTCCTGTCTTTTTAGTTAGGTGATTATTTCAATTTATGAAACCCTGCACAATTCTGTACAGTAGGAATTAGTTTCTGAAAAGATATTGGAGTTGGAACAAAACTGAGTGAATCAGTAGTTACATACTGTATTTTTCGGACTATAAGGCACTCCGGACTATTAAGACACACATTAGCTTTAGAGGAGGAAAACAAGGGAAAAAAATTGGCCTGTTCACTGCAGCCCATTTGCTGCTGCTGCTACTGCCCGTACTTCGCTGCTGCCCATTCACCGCCACTGCTGCCCATTCGCCATTGCCCGTGAATGCACTGCAGCAGCAATAGGCGCCAACAATCCCCACCGCCTAGAACAGCTGATTGGTGCCACACTGATCCCCACCCACCCACAATATTCACTCTATAAGATGTAGACATTTCCACCCACTTGGGGAGGGCAGTGCATCTTATAGTCCAAAAAATATGATAATTATACATATTGTTGACTCCTCTTAAAGCCAGCTAGTTTATGATTTTTTCCCTGCCCTTATAAAAGTAAGTAGCAGATGGTATGCTAAACAACATAAGAATACAAAACATGTTCCACTTTTGCAGATATAGGTATTAGGAAATAAACACATGGAAAAACTTGAAATAAGCATCACCTATTAACTAAATATGTCAAAGCAATTATTCTGAATATTAATTTTTGAGGGAATCTTTAATATCTGTGAAATAAATTCTATATTGTTGGAAGTTTATAAGCTTAAAATATGCTTTCTATTTGTAGATACCAAAATGGACAGGAAAGACAAGCTATTTATCATTAATGAGGTAAGTTTTATAAATTTTCTTTTTTTCCAAGATACTAATTGATTGTCCTAGTGGAGTGGGAATTTAATTATAGCTTTTCCTGTGCCTAAACTTTCCACTTTGCCGTATTATAAATTACAAACTTGAGGATTATAAAACAACGTAAGTGAACTTCATCTGCACTCAAAAAATCCTTTTTTATTCTAGATATTAGATAAAAACAATGAAGTACTCTTCTTTGGTCTGAATATTGTTTTCTTATTTTATATAGGTCTGTGAAATGAAGAATTGCAATAAGTGCATATTTTTTGAAGCCAAAAAGAAGCAAGATCTTTACGTTTGGTGAGGAAAACTTCTGCCTATATATTCCAGTTATTGATATCTAGATACTGTGACCTATGCACTTTAACTCCCATGCTAATTCTGGAATTCTGGGAGTTGGAGTCCACGGTTTGTAAAGTTACCATAGTTGGCCACCCCTGCCTAGAGCTTTGGATGTTCTTACTCCAAAAACAAGCCAAAACATCAGTGTTCTAGTGGCAATTTGAAACTTAGCAAAAAATGGCAAAACTACAAAAGCCTTTTAGTACATATATTTGGGGCACTTTCAGGCATCTTGTTAAAAGTATTATTTGTTTCATACATTCAAAACATTATACCATAGACTAATGACTAAGGAAATGCTAATATTTTTTCTATCTTCCATAACTGTTTTAGGCTTTCAAATGTCCCCCATGGACCATCAGCCAAGTTTTTAGTCCAGAACAGTAAGTACACCCACCTACTGAGTGAAATATTTTCTAATACAATCATACTTTAACTGCTTCCAAACAATCCACAAAAAAAATGCTTGTGGTAATTATGTTGGGCATTTGCAAAAATTAGTATTGTAGACTGATCAGCTACTATACTGTTCTGTTAAACAACTTATTCCCCACATAGCAGACAGTACATTCTTAATTGTTCTTGATATCATTACAGTTCACACATTGGCTGAGTTGAAGATGACTGGAAATTGTTTGAGAGGCTCTCGACCCATTCTTTCTTTCGATCCAGTAAGAATAAACTTGCAGTTGTGGGACTACTCTCCTTTATAGTCTATAATTCTCATGCTTTTCTCCTTATTCTTAAACTTTATTGTTTCTTTCATAGGTTTTTGATCAGAAACCGCATTATGCTTTGCTGAAAGAGCTATTTATTCAGGTTTGTATATATTTATTCCTAAAGGGCAGTCTTCCAGCTGTAATGATGTTTTGATTTGGAATCCTTTGATCTGGATTTATAGACATATTTGAGGAACAAGGTTTTGTTAGACTTTTAGTAAGTATAGGTTGCCAAAATCTTGTGCTCCTATTTCAGTAGGAACTGCACATTATACATTAATCTTTGTAAGACTTTGTCCACAAGGAAATACAATAGTAAGAGCTGAACAATTCAGCTAGGATTTGATTTTCCATATTTTGCCTCTGCTGCTGTGAACATAATTGAACAAAGTGTGCTGTAATTCATTTTTCCAATGTCTCCATAATGTAAACAAGTTGACATCATGCTGTGTAGAAACCAAGAATGGCCTAGACAGAAGTTACGTCAAAGTTGCCTTCAACAAATATTCAGAAAGTAGACTCTTTTGTATTATGAAAACAGAAAAAAAATTGTAGCCTGACTTTGTAATAAACAATTTGTGTATTCAAACTATTTTAATAGCAACAAATCGACCAGACTGGAATAGAATGTGTGATCTTTGTGATATCCATCTGGGTATGATTTCATTGATCATTCGGCATTCTCATTTCTCTTGACTAGATCTTTAGTACTCCACAGTATCATCCCAGGAGCCAGCCTTTTGTAGACCACATTTTCACCTTCTCCATCACAGATGAGAGGATCTGGTTTCGAAATTATCAGGTTAGTTCCCTTATGGGCGCTAGTCAACAGTAGTGATAGGAAGTCTCTGAAGATTGGCCTCTGAGAAAGAACAGGAGTGTAAAGTTCCAACCTAGAAGAGGTTAAATGGTTATTTTTTTTCCAAGTTATTTTTTCCCCACTAGATTAATTTTGGATGATTTGTATGTTTTTTTTAAAAAAAAACCTTTGATAAGATCGATTAGATGATGTCAATCAACAGCAAAGCCA
The DNA here is from genome assembly GCA_032468115.1 of Grayia smithii. NCBI lineage: Eukaryota > Metazoa > Chordata > Lepidosauria > Squamata > Grayiidae > Grayia > Grayia smithii. The sequence continues at coordinate 11,335 of JANHFM010008684.1, forward strand.
GCAACCTGAATTTGGAAACGATGTATGTAACAATGGTGCATATAGTTAGAGTAATAATTGTAAAAACCATTTTAGGCAACCTAAGTTTGCCTGCTTCTTGGGGTTTTTTTTGTTTGTTTGTTTTTGTTTTGCACGGGACTGGAAGAATTGTTTTCTTTCAGATTAATTAACTGAATTTTTTTTTCAGTTTGTCATTCTGTATAGAGACAAATTGTGAAATTTAATTGAAGTTTAATGAAAGAATTCCATGATTTCTTGTTTAAAGCCACAGTAATTAATCAGAGTTTGGAATTTATTTTGTTTATCAAATCTGTATGCTGTCAAATCTCTTAAGATATAATGGGAAAGTACATTTACACAAACTTACTATAATTGTTGACATGGCGGTGTTCAAAGAAAAAATGCAAAGTTTGAATTTAAAGCTCGCTCAAGCTGATTTGTTTAATGATGGGCCATATATAATGATTACATAGCCACTGAATCATATTTCAGTTTTGTGCTGCAAGCAATGGCTTTCTCTTCCAGTGATAACTTTCCACTGATCTCCTAGTTTCCAGGTTTTTTTGGATCAAGAAGAGATGGATTAAATCTCAGGTGTTCAGGTTATAAAAGCCCTTAAACTCCTGTATAATAAAACCAGGAAGATTTGGGTACACGGAGGTTGAAGGTCCAGGAAAAAGTAGGGGATAGAAAAAGACATTTAAGCATCTACATTAAGCATCTACATGGTGCTTCAAAGTTCTAATCAGAATAAAATTTTAACATTGGATCAAATGATGCTAAATACTTGGATTCCAAATGCCAAAATATCCCTGTGTTTTGTTCTGTTACAGATCATAGAAGAAGATGGAGCGCTTGTTGAAATCGGGCCTCGTTTTGTCCTGAACCTAATCAAAATCTTCCAAGGCAGCTTTGGAGGACAAACCCTGTATGAAAACCCTCATTACCAATCTCCAAATATGGTAATACTATATTTTTCTTGATAACTCTGGCCTTTTTTTCTTAGGTACTCGGAAGTGATTTATGCTGAAGGAGAAGGGAGCACATCTCCCTTCTCCAGCATAAAATGCTGTACTATTAATATAGATTGGGTTGAGAGTGTGTAATTAGTCCAGTGTCTTCCAGCAAGCTTCCTTGGCTGATGCTGGACTTGAACTGGGTCTTCACACCTAGTATCATTCTCACACTTGCTGCAACTTGACTGGTAACCCTGGTAGCTGTGGCTGCACCATCTCAAACCATTAATAAAAATATCAGTATTTTGTTATTTTCTCTAATATTCTACTACCCTGCTTCCCCCAAAATAAGACACCCCCTGATAATAAGCCCAATTGGGCTTTTGACCACATGGCAATAAGGCCAAGTGCTTATTTCAGGGTTCAAAAAAAAAATTTGGGAAACACGGTACGCTGAGTTCTCTCTTAATGACTACTGCACTTGCCCCTGATAGTTCATCTTAGGTGGTTTCTTTGGTCTTTATTTAAAAGGTGGTGATTCCTTTACATGCTATATATCCAAAATACATTATATCTGGAAGCTGCTGTATCAACTTCAGTAGAGTCTTGTAAACTGCTGGCTGTTGGCTCACAGTTACTTTGAGTCAGTCTCAAGATACTCGAAACAAGTATTCTATGTCTGTTGATTATTGATCTTGTCAGATTAGCTTTTTACATGTTTCTTTAAACAATTGATATTCTGTGCACTTAGAGTAAGTGTTCTGTTTCTCTGCACAGAAATGTTTGTGCAAATGTGCTTTGCATGTACTAGAAATGTGTACATTGGTACAAATTTATTTGCAAAATTATAAATGATGGCTCTTATGCTAAAATTACAAAATACGTTTAGATTGACCCTACTACTAACTAGGAACAGTGCAGTCTTCAGTATCTTGTTGCACTGTGTGAGGTAATTTCAGTGCCTAGGCCTTTGGTGGACATTCATGTTCATTATTTGATATAGCAGACACAGCATAATATTACTAAGTTGCATAATATGGTTTTAGGTAATATGCCTGAAAGTAGTGTAATCCAATCCCTTTAGATATTAGAACTGGAGATCCAAGTTCAAATTTATCCTCAACTATGGAACCCATTGGCTGGCTTTGGGGCAACCAATACATCTCTCAACTCATCCTTATCTCACAGCATCATTACTGTGGAGAAAAAGAACTTATGTAAACTATCTGAGTTCCTGGACAAAAGATGAAATATCAATCAATGCAAGTTAATAAAATTTCTGGAAACTGAACCTGGCAAGAGGGAGAAACTGATGGCAGATATTCTTTGCACATTGGGGACTCTGGTTCTACCCCTGGAACATTCTGGTTCAGTTGCACAAAACTATCTGAAGGGTTGCAGAACTTTTTCAGTTGCCATAGAAAAACCTCGAACTAGCTAGACTAAGGGTGGTCTAACTTGATATATGCAACTTTTTAATGTTTTTCAATGCCTTACAGTATGCATACTAATTTGCTTTTATTATTATTACAGCATCGTCGGGAATTAAGACTGGCTCTAGTTGCTAAATTTAGAGAAAAGCAAAACATGAAAGAGTTACAGAAATTGAAGAGTAAGGAAGACCAAGCACTCATTCCTAAAGATCCCACCGAAGAAGTTTTTGAAACGCCAGCTGAAGAAAAGCCAATGGAGATAGAACTGGTGAGGCCAGAACCAAAAATGAGTTTGAAAAAGAAAAAGAAGAAAGTACACCAGCGACAGAGGAAGTGGAAGAGAAAACTTGGCAGAATTGGAGTACAGAATTAGAACTTTGAAAAAAACGATGGAGATGTACTGGACTTTATAGTATAAATTACTACGCTACTTTTCCAATCAAGTTATCTACTGTAGCATCATGTTGTAATCACTTATTGGCTGGTCTTAAATATTTTTACAAATTTTGTTTTTTGGCTTTTCTTGCTTTTTTTTTACTTAAAAAAGGAAGTTGGTGATAGCTATAACACAGTTAGAAAGAGCCAGTGGCTCTAGCAATATCTCTCAGGCCTACTTTGAAAAGAAAAGTAGTCCACCAGAACAAACAAAACCTCTTTTAACCTGCTGTTTGGAAAAATAAACTCAACCATAAATCATTTGAAGACTGAGAAATCATCCACTCAGTTTCCAATAGTTTAATGACTGAAATGCCTTCTCAGTTTGAAGACTAATAGTTTATGGAACTGATGTTTTCCTGCATTTTTTGCTGTAGATGTCCTAGAGTAATTCCTATTTGAAGATTAATGATGATTCTTAATCCTATTTAGAGAGAAACACTAGGTAAACCCTATAGAACAGTGTTTCTCAACCTTGGTGACTTTAAGATGGGTGGAATTCTGGGAGTTGAAGTCCACAAGTCTTCAAGTGGCCAAGGTTGGAGACCCCTGGACATCACCCTGCTGGACTACAGTTCCCATCCTGCCCAACCTCCGGCTGGTGCCCATGGTTTTAATTCCACCCTTTTTGAGAAAGGGCAGGTCGGAGGAGGCCTCGGCCAGGCTGAATACCTGGATGCCAACGGAGGGCCAGCTTCCGATAGGCTCGCTTGAGGTCTTCATCGGACGCGTCGCGTTTCACACCCAGCACTTCGTAGTGACACTTCATGCTCGGGCGTCCCAGGGACTCAATCTCAAGCCCCAGCGGCCGATCACCTTCTTCCCCCGGCCGGCACCTGCACGTGAGGACCGCGGTGACGAACAGCCGGCGGAGGAAAGGGGGCGGGGGGGGAAGGACCGGAAGGAGCAGAGCGGAGATCCAGCTCCTCCTTGGCTGCCGGGCTGGGAGGCGGAACTGACGGAAGGGCTTCTTTGGATGGGAGGATGGAAGGCGGGAGGAGGAGGAGGGGGTTTAAATGGCGCGGAACGTTGAGGACGGGAACGTTCCGAGGCCGCCGAGCTGCTTTGATGTCGTGGAACGTTGCGGGGCCGAACGTTCCAGGGTCGCTTTGATCGGAGGGGCGGCGTTTGGAGCCGCGCTTGATTCGAAGCCGCCTCTGCCTTTGATGAGAAGGCGGCTGGTGGCCCTGCCTGCTTTTCCTCGGACCGGAATTGCCGCGCAGGTGTGATCCGTGAACCGCAGGTAGAATAGAATAGAATTCTTTTTTAAAAAATTTTTTTTAAAAAAATTGATTTAATTTTTTATTTTTTAAACAAACAATACATTAAAACGTTCTCTGTGGGCGCACCGACCCTCTGGAATGGGTTGCCCACCGATCTCCGGACCGCCCCTGATCTCCGCTCCTTTCGCCGGGACCTGAAAACATGGCTGTTCCAGCAGCTTGGCTGATGTGATCGAGTTTCTTTTATTTCTTTTATTTTTGTTTTCTTTTTTTCTTTTCCTTATTTTACTTTATTGTTATCCACTTCTAAATTGTTTTAATTTTAATCTAAATTGTATTTGACTGTCTATTAGTCTTTTAATCTTTGTAAGCCGCCCCGAGTCCTTCGGGAGAAGGGTGGCATATAAATTAAATAAATAAATAAATAAAAACCCTAATAAGCAGGCATATACAAGGAATGAAGGCTATGGCTAAGCACATTAATTTGTGCTTAATAAATTGTAAGCCGCCCTGAGTCTCCGGAGAAGGGCGGCATGTAAGTTGGAATAATAAAAAAAAAAGTCCATGGGGAAGCCAGATTCACTTAACAGCCATGTGACTAACTTAACAACCGCAATGGTTCACTTAAGCACTGTGGCCAGAATGGTTGTAACGTGGGGCAAAACTCACTTCACAAACGTCTCGCTTAACAGTGGAAACTTTGGGGCTCAATTGGGGTCATAAGTCGAGGACCGCCTGTACACAGCCTTTCTCAGGCTCTTTGGTGGCCTCAGCTGCACCCCTTCCCTTCTTCCTCCCGCGTCATTTGAGAAGCAAAGCGATTAATTCTTTTCACCCCAAGTTGTTGTTCTCGCTTGCACTCTTAAGCAGGGAGAGACGTGTAAAAATAAAAAGAAGGAAAGAAAGGGGGAAAAAAATAGACGAGCAGAAAGCCTCCTTCCTTCGGGAATGCTTTCTAAGTGTTTTGTCCCGAGGATATTCTTTAATAAGTCATCTTTTCCTCAGCAACTCCCAAAAGAAGACAATTGTGGCAGATGCTCTATTTTGTCCTGGAGCTATTTCAGTCTTGATCCATCTTTTATCATCTCTAAGGATCGAGACAACAAAGGCCAATAAATGCCTTAGGATTTCTCTCCCTCTCTCTCCCTCCTTCCCTCCCTCCTTCCCTGTGTCTCTCTGCCTCTTTCTTTCTTTCTTTCTTTCTCTCTCTCATTCTCTCTCTCCCTGTGTCTCTCTGCCTCTTTCTTTCTTTCTCTCTCTCTCTCATTCTCTCTCTGTCTCATTCTCTCTCTCCCTGTGTCTCTCTGCCTCTTTCTTTCTCTCTCTCTCATTCTCTCTCTCTCATTCTCTCTCTCCCTGTGTCTCTCTGTCTCTTTCTTTCTCTCTCTCATTCTCTCATTCTCTCTGTCTCTTTCTCTCTCTCTCCCTCTCATTCTCTCTCTCTCTTTCTCTCTCCCCATGTCTCTCTGCCTCTTTCTTTCTCTCTCTCATTCTCTCTCATTCTCTTTCTCTCTCTCTCCCTCTCATTCTCT
>JANHFM010008684.1:166470-177704 GCA_032468115.1 Grayia smithii
GCACCAGGATGGAGGAAAAAACCCCATCCCGGGCCCGCCAGAGATCATTTACCAGGGCGACCAATGCCGTTTCCGTGTTCCGTGTTTATACATTAACAGCGCAAACCTATTTTTCTTCACTGCACTTTCCTGATGTTGTTCCTCAATTTTTAACATATAGGTCTCTCAATAAAATGTTATTTTGACTTAGCTGTCCTTTTTATATTCAAGTTATAGATGCACACATCCTTTTTTACCCAAATGATGTATCTTTATATTTTTTTTAACTAAAAATATGTAGACGCTAGGTAACTCTATCAAATAATCTTTTGTGTCTCTGTTTAGACTCTCCAAATGTACTGTCTTCTACTCTCTTAATATTTCTACTCTCTTAATATTTAACCATATCATATCATGCAATATCATTCCGCCCTGACAAGCCATACATTTTCTTCAAAATAATGTTTAATTCAAGATTCTAAAAATATTTCAAAGAATTGCTTATAAAAGTTATATTTGCTAAATTATTGTAAATAGCAGGCATTTTTCTAAAAAAGAAATTATACAAATGCACAAATGTATACTAAATAATAAAAAAGGAAAGATTTTCATGAAGTCCACGCGATTATAGTTCATTTCTAATATCCATTCATACAATAGGTGACAACTTCTATAAGCGGTCCTTGCTCATTTAGCAACCATTTGATGTTACTGTTAAGAAAAATAGTTTTGTGGCTAACCCTCCCATTTATTATCATCTCCCTCCCATTTATGACTACATCCCATGGTCATGTAATTGCTATTCAGGCACTTTGCAGCTATCACAGCCTCCTGGAATCATATGATCACCACTTGCATGCTTCTCAGTTGGCTTGTGGCAAGCAGAGTTAATGGAGAACATAGAAATAAAATACCATGTCTCCCGAAAAATACAACCTACTCAGAAAGTAAGTCCTAGCTTAATTTTTACATGTGCGCCCAATATAAGCCTACCCCCAAAATAAGCCCTAATTAAGACCCCCACCCACTCCAGGGTGCACAAGTAAAAATTAAGCTAGGGTGAGGATGTGGAAGGTGGAGCTGCCCAACTACTTACCTTTGGATAGTTGCAGCCAGGCCTCGCATACCTTAGCGCATTTCTTCTGCTGCAATCAGCTTTCCTGAAGGCCTGTGTAGCTGATAACAGAGCTCCAGATTGATCTGGAGCTCTGTTATCGGCTGCAGAGGCCTTCAGGAAAGCTTTACTGAATGAAGAAATTCCTGAAGGCCTCTGATAGCGAAAAAGAGGCCGGGGCAACGTGCAGAAGTGAGGTGAGTCAGTGGATGACATATCCCCCCTCGAAAATAAGACCTGGTGCCTTTTTTGGTGGCAAAAAAATATATAAGACAGGGTCTTATTTTCAGGGAAACATGGGTAGTAAGTTGTCATATGATGTTTTGATTAACAATCACAGTGATTTACATAGCAACCGAATGGAAGTGATGTCATAAGCTCAAAACAAGGATGTGATTTTTCCATTTAGTGACCACGGCACGTTGAGACAGAGTTGCCAGTCCCAGTTGTTGCTAAGCAAGGACTACCTGTAAACCTGATTATTCCCCCTTATACAAGTATTATTTCCAGGGATGAAGATGAAATTTATTGGTGTGGTGTTTTTTTAACGTCATTATTTTAGATAAGCATACCTAGTTGAAATTCCTAAACAGATACTTGAACAGTAACACAATTTTCTGAAATTTTCCGAATAGTATGAAATAGGTTACAATGCCTGTTACAAAAATAACATTGTGAGTTAAATGACACATTCATCTCTTGTGATGGAAAGTATTGTATGTTGCTAGATATTGTTTGGATAACATTATCCAGGGAGGGAGCAGTCTGACGAAAGCAGTTTTATACATTATGATAGAATCCCTGCCCCATTTTTACATGCTTGCATTGCAATGGTGCTTTTTTCATTTGGGTGAAAGAAGGATGTTTCTGCAGATAACCTGTATTTAAATTCAACTGGCAGTACATAATTTTCTTCTGTGATAGCTTCATTAGAAACAGTTGCTCCCCTATAATATCTAAATTAAAAACAAGGTTTCAATTAACATTTCTTTCTTGAAGTATTCTATATATTTGCTGACAATGTGTTTCAGGAGTATATAAGTTTTTGCTGTATATATTTCTTCTCTGCTAGTAGAAACATAACAGACTGTTCATATAACTATTATGAACCTCGTAACATTATACCTTATTCACTATGCCATATTTAAAAATCCTGGCATAATATGTGTGGGTTCAACTAAGCATACATGAGTTGATTCCTAACTGTAGGAAACACTCCTAAGATTTAATGGAAACTTCAGATAATAAAATGTGCTATGTTGGTTTGGGTTTGTCCCCAACAGCCTCTTCTTAAAATGCAAGAAATAAATAATTTTGAGCTCTTATGATTGTAAATAAGGAATAAAACATGTCAGTCAAAGCTGCTGAAATCTAAACATCAACAATGCTGCTGAATATAGTTTCAAATGATATTAACTTCTAAAAAGATTAAAGATGAACATTTTATATTTTGCATAATTTTTGGGGAAGACAAGATTTCAGCTTCACATATGTAATCTAGTTAATACAGAATTCAGCATATATCTTTGCACTAAATTTGTGTTATGGAAGAAAAAAATGAAATTTTCAGATGCCTCACATTTATTGTTTTGTAACAAATACAGAACTTCTGTAGTTTAGAATAATTAATAATTGTAGCTCAAATAATACTCTATTTGCCCCAAAATAAGACATCCCCTGATAATAAGCCCAATTGGGCTTTTGAGTGCATGGCAATCAGATCAAGCGCTTAGTTCAAGGTTCAAAAAAATATAAGACATGGTCTTATTTCTGGGGAAACATGGTAGTTATACTGAAATTGTGTTAAACACTATAAAGTTGTTATCATAAACTTTATAAAATATTTATAGCCATAGCAGCACTGAAGAAACTTAAAGGCAAGAATGTAACTCCAAGCAAACAAAGCTCTTCAAAGAAGAAACGCCAGTTTCCAAACATCTGGCTGTTGAAGTACACGTGGTTAAAATATAACAGTGACAAAGGCATTATGTACTGTGCTCTGTGTCGGAAACATAATGTAGACTTAGGGGAGAAGACACACAATTTTTGCTCTGGGACTGATGATTTTATTCTTGAATTAGTTGATGACCATCATAACAGTGAAGCTCATGCATGGGCTTCCTGTATGGAGGCAGCTAGTAGTTCTACCCCAGACTCAGATACCACTCAGCATATGTTAAAGAACATGAGTAAAACAACCTTGGGAAAAATCGAAAACCTCTTTAGAACATGCCATGCCATTGCCAAAACTGGACGCCCCTTCACAGACCTGGACTGGATAAGTAAACTGGATGATACGAAGGGGGTGGACATTGGTTCCATTTTCAGAAATGACAAAGCAGCAAGAATCTTTATTCATTTTATTGCTGAAGTGGAAAGAAGAGCCTTGAAAGAGAAATTAGAAAAATGCAAGTTCTTTTCTCTCATTAGCGATGGCATTACGGACAGTGGAACAACAGAAGCAGCCCTTGTATATATACAGTTTGCACATCAAGGGAAAATCCAATGCCAGATTGTTGGAATTCAGTCCATAGGCATGTATGATGCTTTGACAGTGAAAAATGCCATTTTAAAAACTTTACAAACCAATCTGAAGGTCAATTTGCCAACCCATGACTGGGCAAGAAAACTGGTTGGCTTTGGCAGTGATGGTAGAGATGTTATGGTAGGAGAAAATGGAGTAGCTAAACTATTGAAGGACATCCAGCCATGTATTCAGAGCATTCATTGTCTTGTTCACCGTCTTGAAATGGCCTACAAGATGGCACTGAAGAACACTCCACTATTCAACATACTTATGGATCTATTAAAAAACTTGTACTATTTTTATCATGACTCTCCAATGAATAAGAACAACCTTAAGCTAATTTGTGACGCTTATAAAGTGACACGAGTGGTTCCTTCTCGAATTGGTGGCTCTCAATGGTTTCTTCGCTTACAGACGGCTCTTCAGATCCTTCTGAAAGGTTATCCAGCAATTGTCCTACACCTGAGTAAGGTAAATGCTTTTTGAAACTATAGGATTTGAGTAACAACTGAAAAACTAGAAGTTTTCTGTCACTGTTTTAACACCTTGTTTTCATGTTGAGTTCCAGATGGGAGAAGAATCAGACTCCTCAAATCAACAAAAAGCCAAAGAGCTCTTGAAGTTTCTTCTAAAAACAGACATAGTTAAATTTTCTCACTTCTTATTAGATGTCATTAATGTCCTCAACATTCTATCTCGTGTTGCCCACAATCCAAACACTTCCATTGCAGACGTGTTTGCTACGATTCAGTCAACATTGGAGATACTCCAAATGTATCAAAAAAGGTTGGATATTAACAACTACTGCATATATTTAAGCGTGTCTGGATTGAAAAGAGAGTTTAATTGCTTAATTATCATGTTTCTCCCCTCAGATCAGGGCCACGAGAACGTCTGGTAGAGACAATCACATATTTTCATGGTTACCCTCTTGTGGGAGATGGAAATATTTCAGCAACCCGATTAGAATTATTAAGCAGTCTCTTGAACCAGCTGCGAGATTGTTTTTGTGATGCTAGTGAAGATGTTTTGATGGCAAGCACTATTGGAAGCTTTAAACTATGGCCAGACAAATTCAAACAAGGTACAGAAAGCACCCTGCAGTGGCTAATAAATGTTTCCTTTCTGAAAGATGTGGACTGCTTAAATTAATATGACTGTTCTTATAGAATTTGGTGAGACGGAAGTATCTCTACTGATTCAGCATTATGAGCCTGTCCTAGAATGGGCCAAAGTTAAAGTGGATGAAATTGAAACGGAATGGAATATGCTAAAAGCAGAGCTATATAATAGGTAACAAGCATGCTGTTTTAAATCCAAGTTTATTTTATTGCTACACTAGCAAAAGGAACATGTTTAGTAATAAACATTATCTTTTCTAGATATGAAAACGTCCGGAGCTTAACGTGGGATTTAGTAAACAGACATTTTTTTCATAAATATCCAAACATTTTGGCCCTTATTGATCTTCTCTTGACATTGCCAGCAAGTTCCAGTGAAGCAGCAAGAGGCTTTGGTCAAATGAAACTGACAATGATGAGGCTGCGTTCAAAACTCATGTTTGAAAGCATGACAGATCTTATGGTCATTCAGCTGAATTCTCCCGAGATCAAAAAATTTGATCCCCAGAAAGCTGTTCGGTTGTGGAATGTTTCTTGGCAAAGGAACAGAAAGCTACAAGCTAATCAGGGGGATCCCAGTGGGATCCCAGTTGCATTATCTCCTCGTGAGAATTCTGATTCTTCATCTGATTCCGAATGGGAAAGTGAAAGTTCATTTGGAAGCGACTAAATGTGCAACATTATTTCTGTCTCAATTTCATGCAAAAGCATTGTTTCAACGAATAACTGTTTAGTAATCATTATCTCCTTCCCCCTCCAAAAAAACCCACACTTCAATTAAAAGCAAAGTGTGCAACTGTATAATTAGAGGAGCTGCAACGGCCATTGTGTAGGGCTTAATGTATTTTCTAACTTTTGCATCTCAGACACAAAACATGTTTGTTGAATGCTTTAGTAGCAGCTTTGACTTTTCCACCTCATGAGACACACCACTTTCTAAAGTTGCTAATACAAATATATGTGAGAATAATGTTGAAGGGGGAGGGTAAGAGATACTTAAGAAATGATCAGACAAGAGAGGCACAGTCCAGAGGAAGAAACTTAGAAGGGATCTGCTGGTTGATCAAGTGGTTAAAAATGGCAGCAGTTCCTTATGCTTTCAGACTTGCAAGATTCTGTCAATGTAGCTTTACAATAAAGTAAAATTAGCTCAGCTAGTTGTATTTGTTGTCTAGTTTACCTTGGGAGGCCGGGAAGAACCCAACCTTCCCAGGTTCATTGGATCATTTCAGATTTTCTTTATTTAGTTATTTAAAAAAAAAAAAAAAAGTAAACCAGGCCTAGAATTAAACTAGTTGTAAGGTTGCAATCAAAACTATGTGAGACAATTATGGGAGCATCTCTACTTTTAGATTAATGTAGCAGACTTTATGATTGATTAAATTTGGGGAATCATAAATTTGCATCAGATTGTTGATTACTAAATATATTGTTAATATTTTTACTAGAGAAATCCTACCTCTCACTTTTCCCACCTCAGTTTTGTGTCTGCCTCCATCATGTTGTTTTTTCATGATTCTTAAGACCCAGTAGTTTCAGCTATGGGAATGGAATATTTGAAGCTTCCAACTACAAATTACATATTTTTCATCATATAAAATCACAACTATTGATTAATTGTAAAAACAAACCATCCATCCACACCAGTGATGGGTTGCTCCCTGGTTCGGCCCGGTTCGCACGATCTGGTAGCAGTGACGGTGTGACGTCACCGAACCGGTTCTGCGCTGCCGGGAGCTGGGCCCATCCATGCGCCTGTACTTACGGTTTTCTGCTCTGCGCATGCGCAGAGTGCTTGTTTTGAGTTTTCAGGTAGATTAGGTATTGTGCATGTGCGGAGCACGCATTCGGCGCGCTCGCAAGTGAAGCGAGCGTGTGTGCCGATCATGCAAAGCGCGTGCATGAAGAGAACCGGTAGTAAAGGTAAGTAGAACCCACCCCTGATACACACACACACACACACACACACACACACACACAGAGAGAGGGAGAGAGAAATATACATACCTCTCCAGTATACAGAAGATATCTCATGCATAACAATTTAAAGAGATTTGAATAGGAAAATAAATGTGTGTTTGTTAAGGTAAGGACCTTCCAGGGAAAAGTACATGTAGCAATTAAAAGACTTTATAAAATATTTCTACTCCATAACTCTGGAGATTGTTTGAAAATAATTTCTTATTCAAATGAAGTTTTAAGCCTTTGTAAAACAATTAGAAATAAAATAGACTGCAAAAATATTAGAGTAAAACTGATGTGGGACTATGAACATCTCTGTTAATGCTTTTATTCTACTGACTACCAACACTTTTTAACCATTTAGTATAAGATATTTCAGCACTTGAGTATAATCTGTTTTATAAAATTAAAACATGCATATAGATTTTTGAGAAATGAAATAAATATGACTTTGGAACAGTTATCTTTAGAAAAGTTTAATAGTTTTCAGATTGAAAAGTTAGATATGGCCAAGGTCCTTCAGTACAGCAGAGCTAAAAATATGCTGCAATATGTTCTAAAATACAAAAATGCACTGTAGGAATTTCTACACATTTTGCCTCTAAGAAGATACTGAAGAATTGAAATAATTTTTTTGAAATACTTGCTATTCTGCATTCCAACTATATATTTGTGTCATGGCTGAAATGGAGAAATAATTATTACTATTTTTACTACTTTTCTTTCTTCTGGAAATGAAATGTCTTGCAATGTAAGTTCCACCCAGAGCATATTGATGTCGTTTACACTTTGCATCATACTTTGATAACTTGATCTCTCAAAACGTAAGAATTGTTTTTTCTTAGCTGGTTTGTTCATTTATTTGAATGCTCTACACGGACTTGAACTGTTTGAATGGGTGTTGGTGCTAAGAGGGAGCAGCTTTTTTATAAAAGGAAGAAGCAATGTTTTGATTGCAAGTGGTTCTCAAAACTTTTTAAAATCAACGCAAAATTATAAAGGGAAAAAAAGAAATGTAATACAGCAGATAATTAAGAAAGATCAAGAAGTCCAATGCAGAAGGAATTATGTTTATAATAAAAACGTGAGGAAGCTATCTCTCTGTCTCTCTCCCATACAAACCATGGATATGTCCTGTGCTTCCTGGATAAAAGCTTAAATCTACCTGACTTCAGAAGGTACCACAGTATTTGCATAACTTCAACTTTCTTAATGCTTTCAAATTTTGCAGTTGCAACTGTAAAAATAGAACCTTGCAACCATCGAGTGCATGCATAGTTAACTAATTGGCTCATGGAAAGAGAGCTTTGTAGAAATTAGGCATGGCATGAAAATTCGTTGCGCTTAAAATAGCATTTTAATAGGAGAAATTCTTTCCCTGGTTGGGATAAGAATCAGAGTCATTTGCAAGTGAAAAAGCAAATGTAAAGTATGCAAATGTAAAGCAAAAGCAAAAATAAAATGAATATAAATTTGGATCCTAACTTGCTTAGATCTCCTTGGATCTCTGCTTCCTGTGCTCTTCCACCAAGGGATTCTCTTTGGAATACAAATTTGATTCAGATACATATTTTGCTTTAGTATCTATACATTCTCTAATCAAAGGTTTGTAACTAACCTTCTCAGTCTTTGTGAAGAATCTGTGTACATTCTTGAAACAATACTATGCATACTTTGGATTGGATCCACTAAATTCTGTTTCCTGCACCACACTTTTCCTTCAAGAAAAGTGACAGTGTACATGGTTTCTCTCTTTTCTGATCCCTCTTTTTATCCTTATAACAGACCTGAGAATTAGATTAGTTGAGAGAACTAACATATGAAACCCACAGCTTCATCCCATTTAGTACTTATATATCACTATTTCTTTGCTGATGTCCTGCATTGTTCCATACTACCTATTGTGTTCTTTCTGGTCAAGCTGATGTATGGTAAATGTGTTCATGCAAATGGAGACTTGGGGAATAATCTACTTGGGAAAGTCAACTAGTGATCTAGAGATCTAGTGAAAGCTACCACTGCTTTCTGTCATCAGAACTTTGCTGTTGATAGATGATGGATCAAGACAGAGTGGGGTCCATTCAATCCAAAGTCCACTTGTTCTCAAGATGCTCTCAAGAAGGGACTCATATAATGCTAAAATTGATGTTAGTGTAGAACCTGTCTTAAATACCATTTGTTCGTCACCTTTGAGTGGTTGTTGAACAAATGGCTGTAACCCAAAGACTACCTGTGTGAAGACAACAATGTAAAAATGTATTTGTCAGATTTCTAGGCCACTCAACCCTAGAATGACCCTGAGTACCTTCATAAAGTTAAAAAGATCTTGTCAAAAACAAGATCTTTGAAGGCAAGGAAGCTGGTGATCTCTAGGGGAGGCAGTGACAGAAAAGGCTTGCTTCCTGGCTCGCACTAGGTGATATTGATGATTTAATGGAACCCAAAGCAAGCCATGCAAGAGAGATACTACAGGAGACAAGACAATCTCTCAATTATCTAGTCCCTATTCAACCTAGGTCTTTATAAATGATAACCAACACCTTGAATTGCACTCAAGCGCATTGATAACCTGTGCTGTAGCAGAAGTATTATTTGCATGTAGTAATGCTTTAACAGAAGAGAAAATGCTTAGCTTAGGATTGGGTTGTGTAGTCCTTGATACTTTCTGTGCTTGGTTGCTTACTTACAGACATTTCACTACTCAACTAGGTACAAAATCAGTGCCAGTGAAGGCACTGCAAGCCCCACATTTAGTACTGATGATGTGCTAAATGTTATTTTTTCAACTCCAATTTGGAAACCAGTTATGTTCCAGTTATTTATTAGGGGAATATTCTTTATCAGAATAAAGAAGGAGTGGGATATTCCTTTTGTTTTCTCTTAGATCAAACATGATTGATACTAACCCATAGAATAGAATAGATAGAATTCTTTATTGGCCAAGTGTGATTGGACACACAAGGAATTTGTCTTGGTGCATTCTCTCTGGGTGTATGTAAAAGAAAAGATAGTGTAAAGAAATTGAAATGTACATCACTGTACAATTTCATATAAATTACAGTCTTTGTATATACAGTATAATTAGAAAAGAAAGACAGGGAAATATGCCATGTACCTGTTAGGCAGTGAAATTCATTTTTAATTTTTTTATGTTAATTCCACTTTGACCCATTCCTCCTCTTTTTTCTTATTTGCCTAGGTTTAATACCAGGTAAAACATTCATAGATATTTTGTTTGATTTGATAACTCTGAATCTTGGATCCAATATGCTTCCTGATGCCTGGCTTCGTCTCACCATGTATGATGTAAGTATTTATTTATTTATTTATTTATTTACTTACTTACTTACTTACTTACTTATTTATTTGGTTAAATTTATATGCCTCCCTTCTCCCGAACGACTCAGGGAGGCTCACAAGAATAAAAACACAAAATAAAACAAGCAACACTAAAACAACAATATAAAAATATATAAACAGTTAAAAAGTATCAATCAGGACACTTGTGAAGGAAAAGTCTAAAAAGTCAATATGGAGACCATAATTATACAGTTATGACTGCCAGCTTGACCATCCCGATGGAACCCCTAGTGTATGTGATGTTGCTTTAGTTTTGACTTGAATATATTGCTAGTTGAATTACAAAACTTAAGGGTTAACAGTTTTTGAAGGGTAGGATATTGCTTGAATGGAGATGATGCTAGCAATTATTTATAAGGGGAGCTTGTTTACCGATATGTATGAAAGGTGCTAAATCAGTTAAATCATTTTGAGTATTTCTGGAAGTCAACTTCTTGGATTTGTTTCATATTGTGGACAACCCATCCCTGCCTTCAAGACCAAGTGAAAACTAACATGATGATTGCTTTCATATTTATGTGCGTTATTTATTGATTTGGTAGATTTATATCCTGCTTTTTGTTCTTCTACTACTGTTCCTCACAACTATCCTGTAAGATCAATTGGACTGAAGAAAAATGACCAGCCCAAAGTTATCGAGTAAGCTTCCATGACTGAGAGTAACCATGGAGTTTCTAGGTCACCTGAGTGCCAGCTAACCCTAAGTCAGCACTTCTCAGTTTGGCAACTTTAAAAGTATGGACTTCCTCACTGGGGAATTCTGGGACAAAAGTACATACCTACAGACTGGAGATCTCTGGGAGTCCATACATCTTAAAGTTTCCCTGTTAAGAAACTCTCACTCCATGAAGAGAGAAAGCCCAGTCATTTTACATTTAAAAAGAATGAAGCAGACTGTTGCTTTGAGAGAAAGAAACATGATTTGTTTTTATTGGGTATTGTGGATGACAGGGAGAAATTATGGGAAGCTGCAGGCAAGTCAGAGGAGTATTTACCTCAGAAAAGATGCTGAGAGATGGGTGGGGGAGCATGTAAAAGAGAGTTCACTTTAATTATCTCGGTGTAACTCAGTGAGGCTGGAAAACTCTTTACAGTTTTCAAGACTCTTTATATGTATTAAACTAAAATGTCAGGCTTGGAAACCATATTACTGACATTCCAAGCTGCCCGC
>JANHFM010008684.1:186379-197783 GCA_032468115.1 Grayia smithii
CACCGCCGCCTGGAGCTCTCCCTGGCCTCCAGGGGGCCCCCCGTTCGACCCCGGATTTCAAATGAACCGGAGGTCTGTGGGAGCCAACCCTCGGCCAGGATGCTCACCAACCCCCCTTCACCCGGGGGGTTGGCTTTATGCCGGCGGGGGCGGCCGCTGAACGCCGCCCCCCCGACATTTACAGACAGCGGTGCCGGTGGCTCTCGAAAGAGCCGTCATTCGGCACCGGAAGTCAAACCGGAAGCCCCAATTTATTTTTTTATGAAATCTCCCTTTTGCTGGTAGTAGAAGATAGCCTTGCCTTTCATAATATTGTACATTGTTAACCATATCGGCAGGATAGAACTGTATCAGGTTCTAAGTTTTTTCTTTTTAAGGTCTTAATGTAAAATAAAGTATTTCTGATATAACTGCTTGGTTGCCGAGAAGAACAGCATTTTACAGTGCCTTTTATGATACTGTAGCCAGGATTGTCACTGCAGAATTTTGTGGATATAATCTGAACATTTATTCTTAAAAAATTGAATTCTTAAGTAAAGTATAGATCCCCTTGCTCCTCTGCTAGTGGGACAATTATCATTGGGATGTATCCCAGGAAAAACAGCTGGCTTCCATCCATTCACCAGATAAGAAATGGTGGAAGTATAGAACTTCCTCCTCCTCTTCACCATCTACTATGAAAAGGTGTGCTTGTTTTCTTCTGTGAATTTCTAAATATGTGGCAAAAAAGAGAACATTTTACCAAATGTTTTATATACATGAGGGCAATCTGATCAGTGGATGAATAAATGAATGTTTATACATTTTTAAACAAATAATTTAGAAAACTGGTTTTGAACATTTAATAATGATAATTTTGGCTGATGGGGTCCAGGAGAAGAGCTTTTTTTTTGTTCTTCATATAAATAAACAGACATCGCAATAATTTGCAGATAACCCTCAGATATTTTGTCAGCAATATACAAATTATAAATACAGGAGACTGTCTACTTTACTCTCCATATAATTATAATCAGAAAGAAATAATGCCTACAGAGGTTTTTAATTATACAATAAAGACTTTTTACCTTATAACCATGGACTGTTCAATTGATGTCAAATTATAGTTATCACATTTGATCATTGACTGTATTGGGTGAACTTGATGGGAGTTGGAATTTCACAAAATATCTGGAGGTTCCTAGCTTCTAACTTTAACTTTCCATGGTTTTATATTTTTAAAAGGGTAGCTAAGATTATTGTAGTAATTTCTTTCTTTTTCAACAACAGTAAGTAAATTTACACACACACACACACACGCACACACACGCACACAAAATTTCAAAAAGAAATTGATAAGGTGCATAATTCCATTTATATGTATGAATGAAAAATAGTTGTAGGTATTAAAACAAATCTGACATTTATTTTAGTAAATAAGTATTTACTAAATAAATAATATGAACAAGTATTATAAATTTGTTCATGAAGCATGAATGTTCTTTGCATCTGATTTAATTGGTATATTTGTGAAATAAAGATTGCTGGAAAAATTGTTCAGGATAAATGAATAAACCCTGTGGGGGTAATGAAAAAAACCCATTGAGTTTCTATAGGAATTTGTGAACCATAGCAAGTGATGAAAATGAAATGTAAGATACAAACAAAAAAGGACAAAGGTGATTTTCTGTTTCATAACTATACATAAGTAAAAGACATAAATATAATGACATAAAATATAAAACCCTGAGATCAAATTACAACATTGCTTTTTAAAAACTCAGGTTACAATTTTCAGATATTCAGACTAAAGGAGCAGTGATTTGTTTGTGATCTCATGGTATTTAGAAAATGCAATCTTGTAGAAAACCTTTGGAATAGAATACAATGAGTTGTTGATACAGTTTTACAAATGAATTACTGAGTCGGTACTTCTATAATTGTCTGATTTGGAATAGCAACCAAGCAGGAGAGGTACAGACTCCAGTGGATAGTTAGGACTGCAGAAAGAACTATTGCAACCTGTCAGCTTTCCAAAGAAAAGCTGTATATTACACAGGTCAGAAGGAGACCTGCATGAGAAAATACTTACTGACCCCTTACATCCTGGAAATAAACAGTTTCAATTCTGAAGTTTTGATGCTGCACTAGGGCATTACATGCCAAAACAATTAGACACAGTGACACTTTCTTCCCTTGTGTCATCACTCTACTGAACACCTAATTCTCATAGTACTCTCTAATGTTTATGTACATTTACCTATATTGCATGATTGTACCATTATTTTTATCCTTTTTTACTATTCTCTCTTATTGATATTATTATTATTATTATAATTATAGTTACTCTCTTACTTTGCACTGAGAGCTGCTACATTGGAGACAAATTCCTTTTGTGTCTAATCACACTTGCCCAAGCAAACCTGTTCTGTTCTGTTCTGTTCTGTTCTGTTCTGTTCTATTCTACTCTACTCTACTCTACTCTACTCTACTCTACTCTACTCTACTCTACTCTAATGAAAGCACTTCACCACCAAGAAACACACTGAGAACAAAGGTTATTCAGAAGAATATAAATCAAAAAGAAAGGGAAAAAAAAGTTCAGCAATGGGTTGAAATAAATCAGCATTCAACCTCTGGTCAACTTTTAAGAACAAAAAGCAAAGTAAAACAATAAATTCAAAATGTGAAAGTTAAAATCCCATATGTGCTTAAGAAAACGAAACTATTGACAGGAAGATGGATTTGCCCAGTAATGGTTTCCAGAGGGAATTAGAATCTTCAAGACTCCCCTTGCCAAATGGCTCCACAGCCATTCAAAGGTTGTCTTGGTCATTCCTGAGTGTTGCCATTCAAATCCAGGGAGCAGCACTGCTAGATAACCAGCTTTGGCAGCAAAAACAGCAAATCATTAGTAAGAGAGAAGAAAGGCTCTTACTGTGCAGCAGCCATCTTGGGCAGGAGTCCTCACCAAATACAATGATTATATTATGGTCTGATGTAAAGCACATCCAGATATTATAAGTGGGAAATGGGAAACGTTTCACCAGACCGGTCTATCCTACAAAGAGTGAATTGGCCAGTCAGCTGATTGGGCTTGACACATAGAAGAAGCATATCACGTTACTTAATTTATTGTTATTGTGGGTTTTTTTTTTTTACTACCTTGGAGTGGAGACTCACTGTTATTTATTTCAGATTTCAAAATACCTTGGCTGGTGTTGGAATATCCTGGGCAGCCCTGATTGTCTCTCCAGAACTGTACTGAAAAAAGAACAGGAACTGGCTCATGCTATAAACCAAGGTGTCAAACTCAATTTCATTGAGGGTCACATCATGGTTGTATTTGACCTTGGGAGGCCATGGTGAGCATGGCCATGGTGGGCATGGACAGCTTGACATCACTTGTGTCAGTGGTGCCTATGGTGGCCTGAGTACTCTGCCAGCAAAAATGAGCTTCTGAGCTCTGTTTCCACCTGTGACAGCTTCCTGAAACCTGCCAGAGAAAATGGAGCTCAGCAGGGGCCCTCCCAACTTGCATTTTCTCTGGCAGAGGGTTGCAGGAAGCCGTCACAACCAAAAAAGGAGCTCAGGAGCCTATTTTTGCTGGCAGATGCACCAGAGGCTGGTCCTTTGCTGTTACCAAGCGGCCTGGTGGGCCAGATCTAAGCACCCCCTAGGCTGGATCCGGCCCCCGGGCCTTGAGTTTGACACCCCTGCTATAAACTGTTGCTCAAAATTGTTGTTTCAGGATTTGCATCTGTAACTGAGCAGATGACAGTTGTAGTCATTATGTAATTTGGCAGCAAAGAATGCATAATTAAATTTTGCCACATGAGTTATTTCCCTGTATAATTACAAAATATTTCATGTATTACAGATGTTTGTCATAAATCTTTTCTCCTTATGTATTCGCCACTGCTTATATTTAGGAAGCTTGTCAAATTTATGAGAGAATAATTCTGTTACAGTTATTTGGGTGGAATTGTGCATAGTTTCTGATAGAATGTTTGCAAATCAGAACTGTATTCACTTTAAAAATTATTCAGAAGAAATACTTCAGACCTCATGTAAAACAAACACGGTACCTTTCTGCTGTAGTGTTTCTCAACCTCAGCAACTTTAAGATTTGTGGACTTCAACTGCTGGCTGGAGAAATTCTGGGAGTTGAAGTCCACACATCTTAAAGTTGTTGAGGTTGAGCACACTGCTTTAAAGAAACTTCTTCCTGTAGTCCCATACAAGCCTGTAAAAAAAGAGATGTTTCTGTCATTTATAGCCACTCACCACAGGTTATTTCCTTGCAGCACCAGCTAAGATAGTGCTTGCAGATTAGATGACTCCCTCCTCCTTCATTTCACAGTCCTTCTCTGTCTCCAAACCTCTGGCTGGTAGGATCACAGGTATGGAGGAGAAGCATATGTTGAAGAGAGAAGTACCCTTTATCTTATTTACTTGCCTACCAAATTCCATATTCAGTATCTTCCAGGGGGAGATGCACAGGTGCACATATATTAGTGTGGTACGACAAATAATAACTTTGCAGAAGGGGTAATTTGAACTATAAAGAACAATACAGGTGGTAGGAAATTTGTATGGGTAATTTTCACTAGTTTGCACCTGGCACATACCCATCAATCTCTGTATCTACATCAGACCAAGCATACGTGTCACTCAGTTTGGCTGGCAAAAATACCCTTTGATGTTTATTTATTAAACATCAGTATAGATTAAAAAAAATTAACTGGCAAGAATGAGACAAAAGACAGGCAAAAACAGGAAGAGAGAGAGAGAGGCATGAACAACAAGTAAGAATTTACATTTTTTTCTCTCTCTCAGAAAGCAAAGAACTTGTTAGAGCTACTGGAAACAATGCAGGCAAGAGAAGGAACTTCTATTATTCCAGCTTTGAAACAAACTGGCACTTTAATTAAGAAGCCCTTTTAACAGCCACAGCCCCAAATGGAGAGATGCAGCTGCTTTAAAGACTTTTGCAGAAGGACAAGGGATTCTAGTTTATCCTTAGTCCAACCAGGTTTAGAACTTCCAACACAAATTGGTTATTCAGATGTTCCATAATGAAAGAAGTAGAGAATGATGGCTCAAAGTCTTTTGCTTGAAATGCCTTAGTTCATGTCGAATGAAATAATGTCATATCACTCCTTTTCTGTAAAGATCAAAAAATCGATGACTTTGGGAATTAGATTGTAGTCTTTAGCAGTCGGTTCTAATTTACTAGCTCATTTAGTTCATTAAACAATCTATTCAAAACGATGCCATTTTATTTTCAAAATGGCTTTGCTTGCCATTTAGAAGTGTTGAATTAGGTATTGATAAGAGATTCATAAATCTCCTTTGTGGTTTTCTTTGTTCACCAACTTTAGAAAAACATTCTCACACCTGTTCCTAAAGGAAGATTGTTGAGGGTTCTCAAAAATGGAGAGCTGCCATTGCTTAACTTTTTTCTAGTAAAATAGAGAAGATATAGACTGAGTTATCAGCCTTAATTATCTGCTACATCAGGGGTCTCCAACCTTGGCAATTTTAAGACTTGTGGACTTCAACTCCCAGAATTTTTTAGCCAGCTTTGCTTTGCCAGCTGACGAATTGTGGGAGTTGAAATCCACAAGTCTTAAAGTTGCCAAGATTGGAGACCACTGTGCTACATCATTCTCTGCTAATGTAATCACTGGTTAGTTTGCACATAACTGGGCCATCTGCTGCAAGTGTAAGTAAAGTGCTTATACTATTCTATGTAAGCTAGGGTCTCTAATATAGACACTATTTTGCAAGCAAATGTATGGTTTCTTGCATCTAACAAATGTGGATGAAAAGATTGGACAAAAAAGAAAGGAAGGCTATTATCCAGACATCAAAAAGTCATTATATCTCCTGAAACAGAAAGTTTTTCATTCTGAATTATAGGATAACAATATCCTTAGCATAGAAGATAATATTTATAGCTGAACTGTGGAGTCCTTGTGTTCTTTGTGCTTCGTCTTGCAAATGTTTCATTATCCAATTATGTAACATCTTCAGGGCAAGAAAGGAGTGGGTTTTGCTCCTTATGTATGCATAGTGGCTTGCCCTTCAGTGTTGGTGGGAGTGTGATTTTCTTCTTGGTAGTTCCTTCATTAGCTATTTATTGTTTGTCTGAATTATAGTTTGTTTATCAGGGTATTGTTTACCTTTTGATTGTTGGTCTGGTATTAATCCTAATGTTAATCCTTTCTTATCTGGATATAAAGCTATAGTAAAGAGTAGTGGGATCAAGGAACTACTGAGGAAAAAAACAACACCTCCACCAACACTGATAGAGTAAGCTACTGAATATAAACAGAAAACAAGTCCCATTCCCTTCTAGCACTGAAGAGGTTACCGAGCTGGGTAATGAAATGTCTGCAAGAAAAGAATCAAGCTCTGAGAGCACCAGCAACAATAACCTTTTCTACATACAGATTGTGTCTTGAAGGTTGGTGCAGTTCATTTGGTGACTGGAGCAGTCATGCTACATTATGGAGGAAAAGGACATCCTTCAGCTAACCTCCAAAGCTAGCCTTATATATACTGCTAAACGTTAATAAACAATTTTATTTTTTCTCTCCATTGGCATCCTTCAGTCTCAAAAGATATGGTACCATGCTCTGGAAAGAGGTCCTGAAACAGCATCTAGTGCAACGGTTCTCAACCTGTGGGTTGCGACCCCTTTGGGGGTCGAATGACCCTTTCACAGGGGTCACTTAAGACCATCGGAAAACAAATATTTCTGATGGTCTTAGGAACCGAGACACCACTCCTATATCCATCTCCAGGCGAGTCTAATAGGTCCTATTTCCAAGTAGGCACCATAGACTCTGATTTTCATTAGATGTGGGCCATTGCACTTGGGAGAAAGGTCAAGGAAACACCTGCCTTTCAGGTGTTTATATTACAATTCATAATAGTAGCAAAATTAGAGTTATGAAGTAGCAACAAAAATAATTTTATGGTTGGGGGTCATCACAACATGAGGAACTATATTAAAGGGTCGCGGCATTAGGAAAGTTGAGAAACACTGATCTAAGCACAAACCTCCATCATGTTCCCCAAGCATTCCTCTTCTCCATGTTGGCATTCAAAGTGCCATTTTGTGGCCTCTTTCTTCTCCTGTAAGATGATAAACGGAGTGGATGAGAAATCTGGACAAGGAATCGTCTCCATCACATCTTCAGCCATTCTGCTGCGCCCAGGGATATTCTCCTACCTCTGCATTCCCGTAGGGGACTAAAGTGACGTTCATGATATCTCCTAGCATCAGCCAAGTGGGAAAGAGCATCAGCACAAGAAACTCGCGGCAACCGGAACAGAGGGATTCATAGTAGAGGCTGACAGAGACAGGATCGGCTTTCGGGGTGTTGGAGAACAACCTGGTGCAATGCTTCTCCACCTGCAAGAAAGGAAAGTCTGCATCAAGACTTGTTCGTGGTTTGACGGCCTGGTATGCCAGCAAATTAAAAGGGCAGTTGTCTTCCTTGGATAGGGATGAAGAAAATACTTCTTTTTCATAGCTTATACGGTATATGTTCTGCTGGCTCTGTTCTGACCTAGGCTTCCCCAAAAAGCCCGAAGCAGAATCCTGGTCACGACAAAACCCCTTTTATTAAACAAACAGTGAATTCCTCTCATTCACCTTCAGCAAAGTCTTTCAAGGCAGAATTTACAGTCACAGACCTTATCTGGCTTGGAGAGCTGACAGGCCGATATATTCAAAACTTGGCAAACAGTCTCGAAGTGTCACAAACCAATTAGGCAAACTAATTGTCTCCTGCAACTCCACTCGCTTTTCGCTCCTCATTTATTCCCTCTGGGAGGGGCCATTCATCATACACCTGTGGCCTTACTCCCAAGTTGATCCTTGTTCCCTTCATCTGGCAACTCTGTGCGTGCGCACACTGGGAACAGGCTCCAGCTGTTTGTCTGCCTCACTGATGTCTGACTCTGAAGGCAGCTGATAACTGGCATCCAGCCCTGGCCCCCTTTCTGCCTCCTGACGCATAGCCCTCATCAGAACCTTCCCCAGACTCCAGGACTGGCCCATCTTCCTCCTCACTGTCCAAATCTACTGCCAGTCCCACTGGCAGGCCACAACAGAAACAGACAGCAAGAACCTGAGAATGAATGACATCTAGTTAGAGAAAACTGCAACACTCTGGCTGGCTTTATTGTATGTGTTCAAAGCTGGTGCTCTTTCTGACAGTCACATACCTTGCAATTGGTCATTAGGAAACTATCTAGCCCCCCCCCCCTCAAAAAAATCCCTTATGTTATTTTTGGCTTGTCTTTCTTAGTTTATATCGTCTGCTGAGCAGCTCATAAACACAGCTGCTTATGATGAACAAGCAGAGGAGGAGGCTGGTGAAGAAGGGGAGGAAGGAGAGGAGGAAGAGAAGGAAGAGAAGGAGAAAGAAGAGGATGCTCTGTCTATCGGCAGTGATGGATACATCTCTCTGGCTACACTTCTCCATGTATTCCAGTATGAAACAAACAAAGCTTATGACAACCACAGATTTAGTAGCCATCTGACAGAAGAGGACAATTATGAGGTTGGTTGGTTAATTAGCTCATAGCTCCTTTAATTACATTCATATACTTTTTTTATCAAACAATATCTCAATTACTGACATTTAAGGAAATGGGGTAACTTTGACTGGCCATTGTACTGTTTCTGAAATAGGATCAGATTAGGGCTCTCGAACCTGCAGGCAAGAAAAATATGTATATGCACATATGGAGAGGCTGTGCGATTCAGTATTAGAGCTATGTAGAGTGAAGTACATGTAGTAGATGAGACTGTCAGTCTTTATTTTCACCCAGTTGGAACTCATTAGCAAAGCCGGTCTGTTGGGTCAACAATAATCTAACCAAACTTTAAGCAAGGCATTGCTTAAATGTTTCACATCTTCATGCTGTCTCTCCAAGGATATCTTATGAACTCCTCCTGATCATGATATATTACATTTGCAGTTATAAAGCCTTTATTTGATAATGGCTTTTATTGAATGATAACCTGGCATGCTTTGTTGTGTGATGCTTCCAGGAAAATGGATATCCGATTTACAGGACTAATATAAAGATTGTACTGTAGTGTTCTGTGCTACAGGTAAGGATTTGCAAGTCTTGAAATATGCTCTCCTGCCAAATCTGGCCAGAAAAAGTCGCTCCTTTTACTACTATTAATGAAGTTATGAAGCTGAAAAAGAAACATTATTATGACACTCACACCAGGACAACTCTGCCTTCTATAGCAGTATTTGTATATGTTGCTTGTTTTTTCAGTTGGTTCATTTAATAATAAAGTAAGCTCTCTTCATTTGTTTTTAAAGCATTTTATTAAGGTATACAAGGATCTTGGCTCTGAAGAGTTGCAGCCCATCAAAATTGAACTTCTTTTGAAGCACCCCTTCATTCAAGACTTAATTAATAACTATCAGGGGTACAAACTTCCTGTAAGTATCCATCTTTTGAAATAGACAGTATCTAAGCTTCTAGTAGCAGTAGTAGTTATTGATGGTAGCAATAGTAGTGGTAAGAATAGTAGCAAGTAGTAGCCTCCACTACATACCAGGGCTCCACTGTGTGTAGGAGAGGCACTGAAGGCATGACTGTGCTGTCTGAGGCCAAGTACCCAGCCCATTTTCTATGAAAAATAACAAAAGTTAGCAACCAAAAAAAACCCAGGATTAATTTTGTTGTGTCATTGGTATCCATTGTTTTTAAATCACCAAGCAGTTGTTTCAATTGCCAATCAATAAACAACTTTAATATTTTGTTTCTGTACTTTGTGTAATAAGTAGGTATCATATTAATGATACTTTTCCTCTATCATAAAGTTGGGTTCCGTTTGGTCTTCAGATTCCTGCTTGAACTTGAGCCAATGTTGTCTCCCTCCAGAATCATGATCTTTAAAAACTGAATTACCCTGGGACTAATTATATTATGACTAGGCACATCATGTTGGTTTCCTGAGAATCAACAGTTGGATAAACACTTTGAAGATCATTGTTCCTGCCTTGAGTTTCCTTCCCATATAAAGTTTGTTCAATCTCTCTTTTCCCTGAAGACTCATGGACTAATATCTGTAAATAACAAGCAGGATGAATGAGGCCAAAAACAGATGATAAATTATAAGAGCCAGGCCTGTCAACCTTGGATCTTCTCGTAAAGATTAGAGAGCCTCTTTATGTGTTCAGAAAAGCAGAGATTGAAAAAGAACACTTTCATTCTTGTTTTTTGGTCCCATCAGAGCTGGAAATATATATTTAAGTTTATGGTAGCCTTCCAGATGTTACCTCCATCAACAATGCAAGGCAATTCCCAACTTAAGAAACATCAAAACAAGGAAACATCAAACTAATTAGTCCACTAAAATAATACTCTAAAAAGCATAAAATCATATCCACATTACCTGTC
Source organism: Grayia smithii (assembly GCA_032468115.1). Taxonomy (NCBI): domain Eukaryota; kingdom Metazoa; phylum Chordata; class Lepidosauria; order Squamata; family Grayiidae; genus Grayia; species Grayia smithii. The sequence continues at coordinate 196,808 of JANHFM010008684.1, forward strand.
ATTGAACATATGACAGGCCTTTGGCCAGCAGTATATCTGCCACTAAAACCAGACACTCAAGAACATTGTCCTCAGTTATGGAAAAGAGCCTTCTTAAGAGCCTTAATGCCCCTCAGTGAGGAAAGAGCCATTGCAATCTCAGCAAGAGGTAAGCTATTTCAAAAGGAGGGGGTTGCAAGTAACAAATCTCTGGGCCTCCACCCACCTTGTATGGGATGTAGTACTTTGGTTAGCTCATATTGGACCGGCAGATTTTATTCTATAGGGTCTCACTGTAACCAAAATCTGGGCTATAAAGGGTTTTGTAGGGAATAATGAGTACCTGGAAGCAAACTTGTGAACAAGGCCAGCTTCAGCAATATAAAGATTATCCAGCTGTAACAGCTTCCATCTGTGACAGATGCATTTTGTTGGCGTGTTCAACTTATCTTCAAAGACAGCTCCATGTAGAGCAAATTGCACTAGAGAGAGGATGAGGACATGGCTTAGTGATGCCAAAGCATACACATCCATTGGAAGAACTGAATATACACCTCAGTGGGAGAAACCTTATTGTTGTTAGTTGTGAAGTCATGTTCGACCCATTGCAACCCCATGGACAACGTTCCTCCAGGCCTTTCTGTCCTCTGCCATTCCCCGGAGTCCATTTAAGCTCATGCCAACTGCTTCAGTGATTCTATCCAGCCACTCATTCTCTGCCATCCTCTTCTTTTGCCCTTAATCGTTCCCAGCATTAGGCTCTTCTCCAATGAGTCCTTCCTTCTCAATAGGTGGCCAAAGTATTTGAGTTTCATCTTCAAGAACTGGCCTTCTAAAGAGCAGTCAGGGTTGATCTCTAGGACTGACTTGTTTGTTCGCCTTGCAGTCCAAGGAACTCACAGGAGTCTTCTCCATCACCATAGTTCAAAGGCCTCAATTCTTTGGCGGTCAGCCTTCCTTATGGTCCAACTTTCACAACCATACATTGCAACTGGGA
>JANHFM010008687.1:1908-12400 GCA_032468115.1 Grayia smithii
CATCCTGGTTGCTCTCCTCTGCACTTTCTCCAGAGTCTCAATATCTTTTTTATAGTGTGGTGACCAAAACTGGATGCGGTACTCTAGGTATGGTCTTACTAGGGCTTTATAGAGTGGTATTAGTACCACACTTGATCTTGATTGTATACCTCTGTTATTATATGCCTTAATAATGCTAACTTAAAATGATTATAGTTATATGTATGATAAACATTACCTTGATATATTATCAATAAATATCTCAGATTTTGCTATTTTCTTTCACAGAAGCTTTACCATCAGATTCTGAAACAAACCAGAAAGAATTTTATTTTATTTTTACCACATGATGGCAGTATTTATTAACCATCATCAGAAGAATGGGGGGGAAAGTGATACACTATCTTTAAAAAGTTTTTTTTGTTAGAGAAGAATTTGCCAAAACAGACAAAAAGAAAATCTCCAATGAACATTTTTAGTAGATTAGTGGTCATCAGTGACAAGTATCATTTCTTTTATATAAAGACCAATTAAACTTTTACTAAATGCAGTTCTTACTCATGCGGTGCCTTCTGAGTCAGCCTGGAACAAAACTTTCTTATAATAAGTAGTTAGGAAACTTTTGCACCTCATTATAAAAGACATGATTTAAGTCACCAGAGTATCTAAATAGAAATTATGTGTCATGGTAGAAACTGGATTTTAAAGAGTTTAAGTTCAACTAGTTTATTTGTATTGTGAGGATTGTGACTCTAACCCAAAATCTTACATATGAAGAACAGTATAGAGGTATATCAGCTCACTTCCATTATTAATCAGTGTACCAGTAAAAGTAATGATTTTAGTATATAAAGACAGAATTTTCCATAGTAGTTTTCAGGTAGCATGGAGAGATGGAATGTGACTCGTTCAATAAAATTTAGTGAATTTTTTTCCTTTTTTGCCTTTTCCTGAAAATTTATCTGAATATATAATTGTATGGAAAATCCTACACATTTTACAAATTTTGTAAGGCTGCTCACAATTAAAAATGTTTGCAAAATGCCTGCATTAGTGGTGGATTTCAAAATTTTTTACTACTGGTTCTGTGGGTGTGGTTTGGTGGGCATGGCATGGGAAGGATACTGTAAAATCTCCATCCCCACTCCAATCTAGGGGAAGGTTACTGCAAAATCCCCATGTCCTACTGTTCAGCTGTGGCTCGGGAGGCAGAGAATAGATGGGGGTGGGGCCACCCAGAGGTGGTATTTACCGGTTCTCCAAAGTACTCAAAATTTCCACTACCGGTTCTCCAGAACTGGTCAGAACCTGCTGAAACTCACCTCTGGTGTGCATAGGGGAAAGTACACAAAAGAAAGGTGCATAGAGTGGAATGAATACTCATAAAAACTCATCATACAGAGCAGAGGGAAATTAAATAATGGCATAGATTGAAAAGTGCATGCCCAAATTCATACATTAGAATTGAGAATGAAATAGTCACATGTTGTGTTGCAAAAAGTGTGTTCACTGTTGAGGTAGGAATGCGGCAGAAGCTGAAAAAATAAGCCATTCAGTGGCAAAAAATAAGAATTCTCCTATGCCTAATAACTTGACTCAGTATCATAAAACTGAATTCTTAAATTATATTGAATAAAACTATATATCAGTATACTGACTTTATTGGGATTTTTGTTAAACTTAAACCTATGTCAGTCAAATGACACTCAGTGGTTTACAGAATAAGCAGTAAGTTAAAATGTCCATGTTTTGATTAATAGCAAAAATGACACCATCAAAAATTTGAAGCCCTGGAAAACTGTTGCCAAACAAACCAGTTCTCCAGACATACCTAATTATGTCGGAAAATGTCAACACCCATGTTTGACAACTGTGCAATGGTCTTTTAGAATGGACCTTTCAGAATCTCCTTTAAAACAACCAAGCACATTTGTAGCAATTTAGGCTTATATACAGCTTCTTAGTGCTTTACAGCACTCTCTGAGTGGTTTACAATATAAATATATTGTCCCAAACAATCTGGGTCCTCATTTTACTTCACTGAATACATGTCTTTGAATCTCTCCATGTCTTACCTAATTTTATCCAAAATATTGCTTTATGCAACATGAAACAGAATAAAAAAACTGTGTGAATACAAATAAAAATACAAACCTGAATAAGCTGAAATACAACAATAGGTAAGAGCAACTGAAAATGATTATGAGGTCCCATTTTATCCATGAAAGCCACTTGAGTAACTTAGGCCAGTCACTCTCTCTCTCAGCCCAACCTACCTCAAAGGGTTGTTGTGGGGAAAATGAAAGAAGGAAGGTGTTTTGGATGTTTTCTGCCTTGAGTTTACTTGTAAAAATAATAAATGAAACAAATAAATGTCATTTTTTAAAATGATAAATAAAAACTTGGCCATAGGCATTCTACTGTCCAGTCTTTCTTTTACATTAACAAGGAGCCAGTTCAAAGGCTGAGACTTGACATATTTCATTAAGTCAAACTTTGGCATCTAGTACCCAAATGTCTTTCCAAGAACACATGTGGATATATTTAACAACAATCCAGGACACAGTTGATCTAAAGTTTTTTTATATATAAAAGGATTTCATTTGTGGAATATAGTTTAACAGTCTATCAGCATCTTAAATCTTAACTTCCTTCCAAGTTCTTGGTTCATAGTAACTAATAGGACCCAACCAAAGGGCATAACCAAAGCATAGGTATTATTGTAGCTTCAAATTTATGGCATCTCTAGCATAAGAAGACAGACAACTAATCTTTTGGAAAATCTGTTGAGAGGTTCCATAATACCTTTCCCAAACATTTTTTGACAAATTCACTTCCATTTTGAGATAATAAGAAATGTATTTTAAATGTATTTTTTGAAGCATGAGACCAATTTGGTATTCCAATTTTTCTATATTTTAGAAGTTTTAAATTGGCAATAAAACTTGAAGAGTTAGTTTAGTCCCTAAAAATACTTCAATACATTTAAAACTGTAGGAGCCTCTGAAACAGCCAACACATCTGATCCAAACACAGAACATTACAAATGTTTTATTTGGATATATTGCCATTCTGCTGATTTTGCAAATAATATTCTTTTTGTAATTTTTCAAAGGTTTTGGAAGTCAGTTGATCAAGGATAATAATTCAATTTTTATTGTGTACTTGACAGAAAAAAGGTTTTTTAAAGAAACAGCTTCCTGTGGAAAGAAAAATAATTTCTTACTCGATACAATCCCAATATGCCTATCCGATTTCAATGCTGGAAATACAATGAAGTGCATATTCTACTGGGAACCAAGAACTTGCTAAGATTACAGAAGTGCCAAATAATAGCTCTCCAGTTGGTCTCATAACAGTATGCATTTAATGTCATTTTCATTCTAATACAAAATTCAGGTTAACAAATACATTCAATTATATAACATCATGGAGGTTAAAGCTCCCATACTCATTTGAAAGAGATGGTTTTGAGTCTGATCTTTCCGTAACAACTTAATCATTAGCATTAGTAAATAAATATTTTATCATTAGATAATTAGTTTAACTTAAAATAAGAAAGGAATACTAAATCTGAGCTTGCCTTGCAATTAGCATCAAGGCCAAGTAGTTCTACTTCCTCTCTCATTTGATTACCAAATAATGTCATTTAATTAGAATATTTTATTTGTTGCCAGGTTTGTGGTTATGTCGCAACAACCATGTCAGTATCCTAAATGGCTTATTCATGTTTAGTTTTTTCTTTTAATTTTAAGCTGCAGAGAAGAATAAGGAAGTGAGGGAGGAGAAGTAGAAATACTTGCAGCTTAGCTGTAGTGGCAGCTGGAAGCTGGAGTAATATTATGTATGACATGGATTAATGAACATTGGAACCAAAAGTAAATGTTATTTAGAGCTTTATGTGTAACTATAGAGAGACATTTGTTGAACACAATTAATCATTACCACCAAAGAACACCTAATTTTTTTCTCTTTTGGTCCAGAATTTTTAATGCAGCTATATCAAATGTTGAATCTGAAGAGAAGACTACCATCAAAACTATGTACATATTCCCATGGTTTTCTCAGTGATAATATACATCCCTGAAACTGGACCACCCTAAAGGCTGAACAAGAAAAACTCTTTGATTTGTGGTGGTGTTGTATCTTTGATTATCAAATTATTGATAATACTTTGGACAGTAAAAAATAACAAATAATTTTAGACTATATGAAGTAAAAACTGGTAGGAGTGGATAATCTAAGCTTAAGCGTTTTAGACATATACAGTTGAAGCAAAAATTAGGTAGATAATCCTGATCAACTGTTGTTCACTACACCACAAAGAGTTGGAAATAACTGGATATTTGAATAACAACAGCAACAAAACAAATAGCAACAAACTACAGGAACAGCTGTTTTAAGGCTAAAAGTTGAGTTTGCATTGCTTTTTCTGAACTTTTCTGTCTATAACTGAGAAACAGAGAAGAATTTAATAATACCTGAAGTTATCAAAAAGTTGTCAAGAGTGTTCAAGAGAACACAAGCAAAGGCCTCTATGTTCCCTCAGTATCATGAATTATTTTCCAGAATAACCCCAAGATATATAATATTTACATGCAAGTGATGAAGAATTTTGTATTCAGAATTCACTCTTCAGCTGATAAAGCCTTTTTCTTTTCCAAGATATGTCTATGGGAAGCTCTAAAACAAAAGCAATTAAAAGTTTGCTCCGAGCAACTTAACATGTACTCCATCAGAATTGTTTGATTTTGTACTTACCATTTCTGCACCTTCGTTTTCCATGTTGATTCCATTTGTTATCAATAGAACAGATTATTTCAATCATATGCTGAAAGTGTTCGATTACAAAGCAGATGGTAAAATAATTCAACATTCTTTTAAAAAGCGATAGAAGCCAATTCACTTGACATAGCAAACAGATGTTATGACTCCTAGGGCCTCTTTAGAGTTCTGAGGAAATAAAAATGTGTTAAGGTTGAAAATCTCCCAAATGATCCTTTAGCAACTCAAATTCTACTTCAGGATACATAATGATGGATCTGTACTTAAATAAGTAGCCCATTGTTCTTGTGTACTACCAAACAGGCTTTAGCAATGTGCAGAAATACCTGGAACCTTTGAAAAGGCACTTCCTATATGTCTCTAAAGATCTGGACAGTTGTATCTACATCTAGAACCCAAATATTATCTTAACAATTTGCCAGCATCTTTTCTCTTATTACTATCACCTATGGAAAAACTTTTTTGTGCTAGAGGTTCAGGCCCCTCAATTTTAGAGAATAACAGTTATATCACTGCCACTCATCAGGATCAACCAACCAATCAATCAATCAATCAATCAATCCACTCTCAACATATTTAAGGAGTCTGTGTTAATTACTGAATGTTCAACAGACTTTGGGTATATGTTTTTCCTCATGTTGTTTTCAAGATAACAATGAAAGTTTCACTATCAGTTTTAACTCTGATATCATCTGCATCTTTTGTTGTAAATTGCTTGTCTAAAATTATTTCTGTTCCAAATCCTAGATTTTAACATACTAAGGGTATACTTTTTTATGCATATGAAGGATGCTGGGAGGTGAATTTCTTGAGGAATCCAATAACTATTTGCAGGACCATAATATTTGGTGCCTTTAAAAAAAAATGTGGAAAGTTTAGGTAACTTCCTCCCCCTGTTGTTAATGTAACACTATAAAACAACCAGACAGGAGTAGTAGGTGTTTTACAAAGACTAACATTGATTTTGGTATTTCACTATTGTTCCTGGTGGGTGAAAAAAATCAATTGCAAACACCCAATGTTGTTTAATACAATTTTGTTAAATTGAAAAGGAAATCTCCCAAAGAAAATAAAGCTCTTAGTGTCTTGTTGTTAAGCCCAAAAACATACTCAATCTTTGAATGAGACATGTGGGCAAATCCTCATCTCAAAAGTATGAAGAACCATTTTTGTTAACTGTTCTCTCCCCCACCCCCAATACTGACTAAAGAAGTCTTAAACTTTACTTGTTTTAGGAATTTCTAAAGTGGTCTTAGAAAGGCAGTTGCCTTTCAGTTGCAGATTTCTAGCTATCCTAGGGGCTTTTGAGGGGCTTAGCCCATTTCACATAGCAGGTTTAAGGATAGCAAGCAGCTTGTGAAGAATTGCCTGAAGTCTTTCTGACTGACCTTATTATAAAATGAATCTTCCTCTATGGGTAGTCCTTGAATTATGGCCACAATTGGGACCAAAATTTTGGTTGTAAGTCAATGCAGTCATAGGTTTAGGTACCACATGATTGAGTGCATCCATTTTTACATCCATTTTTATGGTCATAAAGTGAGTTATGATGGTTGTTAAGAAAATCACTGTTGCTAAGTGAATCACATGGTCATTAGACAAACCTATTCTTTTGAGTGGGCATTTTATGCTGGAAATGGACAAAAATTGCCAGAAAATGGCAAAAAAACACCCCAAAACAAACCACTATTGTAAATCATGGTCATGTGGGATGCAGCAATTAGTCATAAAAGTGAGCTGGTTGCCAAGTCACTTCAGTGCAGAGAAAGGCTATACAATTTCAAGGTAGTAAGTAGCTTTTTAAAAATCTGTTGTAACATTGAATGGTTGGCATGGCTGGCTGAGGAATTCTGGGAATTGAAATCTGCACAGCTTAAAGTTACTGAGACTGAAAAACACTGTCCTACCTGAACAATGGCTTTTGATATACCTGGGCAGTTCAAAAGAGAGAACTGTATGAGTGGCTTCCCAAGAGACACTTGTGAGAAGTTTGTTCTATGCATTTATAGTTCTCTCTCTCTGTATGAATAACTGTGAAGTTCTTCACAAAGGGGAGAAAAATAATTAGAGAATAAACACATTTGATGAAGGAGAAGAAAGATATCAGCAGAAGCATCTGGACAGTAAAAGTGCTTTCTGAGCCTGAGTTGGAAGTTTTGAATATAAGAATTGCCACCACTTACTTGCTTACTTTGTTTTCACCCTGTATTATAGTATTTAGATTTTATGTTATGGCAGCTGTTTTAGTTTTTAATTGTACATCAGCTTGATAATTTTGAGAAGGTAACTGTATAAATCAACTAATTAATTGACATGGTAGGCAGGAACAAGCATAATATAGTCTTCTCTTCCTGTTAGATATGGATATGTTTATGATATTTGGTCAGGTCAGGTGTTTGAATGCTCCAATTGATTTAAGTTTTAGGCTAAGAAGTTACCAAAAATTCTCAATGCCTCATAAATTAATAAACAGAACGAGCTGTTCAGCATGAATGTGAGAGTAACTAAAATCAATATAGTCATTCCTAACTCTCACACTGTGAAAACAGGAGCAGAAGGGGCCTTGCATAAGGTAAATGTGGTATATTATATATGCCTTATCTTTGCTTGTCTGAAGTGAAACATATGCTGCCGTCCTATAGCTTTCTTTTACAAGGATTTTACATTTTACAACTTTAATAAAGTGTTTTTGATGTACATAAACATCGCTCTATTGTAAGCTGCTTTGAGAAAGCGAATTGTGTTGAAAACTGGGGAATCAATACTTAAATAAATGTAAATAAATGGTGGAAACAAGGATCAGGACTGCATAGATGGCTCCCAGCAACCGTTGCTAAGGAGATTAGAATGTCAGGTAAAGGGACAGATGATGCACTGAGATGGAGAGCTGGGAAGGAAAAGCACAAATGTTAGTGGGGTCCTGGGAAGTGAATCTAATGAGGTGTGATGAGGCCCTAGAAATGTCACCATATTGTTACCGGTACATGTATTGATTTGTAGTTGTTTGAGTCCTACATCTCTTGCCCCTTGTGCCATGTGTCTGAAAAAACAAATGGATATTTATGATAGATGGAGTATGTGAGACCCATTCAAAACAGGCTACATAGGCTGGAGGGCTTGTTCTGGTAGATTTCAGCTTATGCTTTGAGAGGAAAACACCTGACTGAAGACTCAAAGAAACAAGCAACCTGGATAAAGCAGAGAAGAACAATTTACAATCTTAAAGTATCAAGCTGCTACCACCACGGCCTTGCTGAGAGCAAGGAGATGGAAACTGTAGTGCTTTGAACCTATCAGAAGAAACAAGATCACCATGCATGGTGGCTTTCCTGTCTCAATTTTTCCTGTCCCTAGCCAGAAAAGCTGAACTTCAGGTAGAAGTCTATAGAGATTCTGAGTCATCCAGGTCATGGTTGTCCCAAAGATGCTTTTTTAAAAATAATAATAATAATCCTTCCATTCCCTCCAGTCAGACCATCCAGTCAGAGTTGAATAAGTTTCTTGGATGAGAAGCAACACGTCTTCAAAGAGAAACCAGAAAGTCCAGTTGCCTCCTGAAAAAAAAAGCACCTTTGAGGCAACTTCAGGCAGCTGAATATTTGCAGTGGTGTACTGGTAAATGTTTAACAACCAGCTCTGCTGCCTGCCAAAGAGCTGATCAGTGCACTAGGCACCATGGCAGTTCTGTTCCCAAGGGACTCACAAAATTCATAAACCTCCAGACAAATAACCATCAATTCTCATGAGCTGTTCCAGCATACTACTGGATATGTGTACAGGTACACTAATCCTCAATTGACAACAGTTCATTTAGTGACTGTTCAAAATTAGAACATCATTGAAAAAAGTGACTTATGACCAATTTTCACAGTTATGACCTGTGCAGCATCCTCATGCATGTATGATCAAAATTTGGACACTTGGCAACTGGTTCATATTTATGATGGTTGCAGTATCATGTGATCACCTTTTGCAACCTTCTGATGAGCAAAGTCAATGAGGAAGACAGATTCACTTAACAACTCTGTTACTAAATTAACAGCTGCAGTGATTTGCTTAACAATCGTTAAGTAATAATGAAAGAAATATGGAGTTCTTTGATGCTCTTGAGCTTCTTCGTTTTCTTGCAAAGGTTTAATTATCCAACGAAGTAACATTCACTTTCTATTGAACTCAGAAGAAATTGGCATGGGCCTTGATATACCTGCTTGTTCCTTAAAAGCAGATGAACATTTGAAACATTTTGTGCTTTGCCCCACCATTCTAATATGCTAGCCCGGTGTGATAAATTAATTGCTCACTTAATAGAATTCTGTCAGCATCTTCATTTGAGTGTGAAATGCTCCCACTTATGAATCCCTATTGCACTATTTTTTTTTCTATAAGTAGCCAGTCTGATAGCTAAACAAAAAAAGTATTTCTGATTTCCATATTTCTTTCCCAGTAGGGGGCACAGCATGCACACAGCACGATCTCACAAGTCTGATCTGTAGGTGGCAGCACCCTAGAGATAATTATTGGCACTGTAAAGAGATTTCAGCAATGAAAATATTTTGTCTTTTCCCTCACCCACTCATTGTTCAATTTAGATGTTTCAGCAAGTGTCTAGGTTTAATACAAAATGATCCCCGCAGAAAGATGTTTTTCAGCTATGCTTGTCACTTTTCTAAAAAAATTGGGGAGGGGGGATTGGTGGAAGTTTTCCAGAAGTACATACAAGTATATTGGAGAAATGTGTTGTATTTCACTTTTTCCTATAGCAAAGTGTTACTTGTAAATATCATTTTTGGGGTGGGTGGGCGTGAATGCGGATTGATGATTTGAGTGTGCTTTTTCTCTCATATTTTTTGGGGGAGGGGGTAGAACAAGAACGATAATTTTAAAACACTATTTTTGTGCTTAATCCTAAACCGTGATAAATTAAATATTCTATTGCAAAATGCCAAAGTAATAATATTCAGCTGCTTCCCCTGAAATAATGACTATGATGGATATAAAGAACTTCAAAGCAGATGTCACAATCACATTGGGAAACCTGCTGCAAGCAGGAAGAGACACTTGTTTATTATCAGCTTAAGAGGGAAAAGTGTTTGATTTGCTTTTCTGCCTTTATGTATTGCAATCACACTGGGAGTGCATTTAATGTATAATCCTTCCTTTGGGGGCAACTATTTTTCTCAAATGAACCAAACATTAGTTTAAGAGAAGAATCTAAGTATCCTGACATACTGGACATCCAAGAGGATTTCTTTCCAAATAAGTGTGTTAATACATTTTATTTGTTCACTGGTTCTTTTAAAACTTGTTGCAAAACACCTGAAAAGTGCTAATGTTTCTAATGCCTAATAATAAATATTAGTGTTCCTCTCTTATCTTCCATATCTGAGAGCCCATTTGGGAGTGAACCTTAAAGTCCTCAAAAGTAGTTTCTCTCATCACAAACACAAATAATTAAATAACTATTAATACATATCCAAATCTACACATCTACAATGCATATTTGCATCTTCTTGTCCCAGAAATGTTGTTATCCCTCAGATGTACAGTATGCTGAACTACTTTGTTGAGTTTTCAACTTGAGTTTGCACTTAATTAGTGCACTGGCTAAGTGTTTCCACTTAGCTCCAACTGCCTGCAATTAGTGCCAGTTTGAATCTCACCAGGCTCAAGGTTGACTCAGCCTTCCATCCTTTCGAGGTAGATAAACTGAGGACCCAGATTGTTGGGG
>JANHFM010008687.1:27701-38064 GCA_032468115.1 Grayia smithii
CTATCCATCTTGGTTTTTGTATGTAAATTTTCTTTTTAATAAACTGCCAAATTATAAATAATGCTCTCCTGACATAACGTTGCTGGAAATGCTGAGATTTTTTGTGTTTTTCATCCCAAAGGTAATGTGCCAACCCATAGGGAGGTCATGACCTTCTAACATTAATATTCTTTGATTTTTTTAAATTGATCCATTCCTTAATCCACACAAGGGCAGCTGCTTGTCTGTATATACGCCAATCTGGTAATAAGCAATGAAAAGGTACACAAGAATACATCACTATGATAACCAAAAAGATGCACCGCTGGAAGTGGGGAGAGATGGAGTCTGCCATGAATCCAACAGTCACCTTCAGTATGGAACTCCTTCATTTGCTCTGCAGGTCAACGAGCAGAGGTTTTGTGGAAGAATAGAAATGTGGGGGATGTTCTCAAGGGCTTGAGCTGCTGCTCTTCTTTGGGATCCTGAGTCCTTTGACCGATGAGATCTGAAGTAGTCACTCTCTGGTTGCATGATAGGATGAGTGGTTCATCCCAGTGGGATGAAGTGGTTAGTGGAACAAAGCGGTTAGTGGGATGAAACAGTTCATCTGGTAGCATGGACCTATGTCTTTAAGAGCTTTAACAGTCACAACCAAAACCTTGAACTGCACTCAGAGGCAGATCCACTTACATTAATTTCATTAAGAAACTATTGCCCAATATGTAAGTGAAACATATCAATCTGGATAGACAAGACTATTAAGATGCCGTCTACTACTACTACTACTACTACTACTACTACTACTACTACTATATTTAAGTTTTAATCTTCAATTCAATTCACAGTGTGGGACTGGTAAAAACTTAACAGTTCAAGACTTAACAAGGACACAAGGACCTGTTAAGATAGCGTCTGAGTATATTGACAGTTCTGAGTAGGGTGTTTTTTTGCAAAGTCAGGATATTCAGGTCTAATAAGTTCAAAATTTCCATATATCTAGGCAGGCCTTTGGGTATTGCTCCAAAGGCTCCTATTACTATTGGTACAACCACTGATTTTTTTCTCCATAATTGCTCAACTTCAATTTGCAAATCATTATATATTTTTTCCTTTAGCTGTTTCTCTTCAATTCATGCATCAGCTGGAATTGCAATATCAATGAACCAGACTTTTTCCTTTTCTATAATAGTTATGTCTGATGTGTTGTGGACCTGATGTCTGTCTGTTTGGATCTCAAAGTCCCATAGGATCTTGACCTGCTCATTTTCAAGAACTTTGTCAATTTGCTGTTCCCAGTAATTTTTGCTGCGTTCAGACTTAAACTTCTTGCAAAGCTTCTAATGTACAATTTTGGCAACTCAGTCATGATGTTGTAGATTACAGGTGTTAAGCTCGCCACACCACATTGCCATCACATGAGGTTTTGTGATATTTTCCCTTTCACAGAGCCGGTGGGTGTGGCCTGCACATGATGCATTCAGCCCACGGACTACCAGTTTGACATCTCTGTGGTAGATAATCAGTCTGTGAGATTTTGCTGCAGCCACTGATAAAGTGATTCACTGTTTCATGTTTCTCATTGCATAAGCGACATTTGCTCTTATTTTTGACATGTTGTTATTATTATTAGTAGTAGTAGTAGTAATACTCACTACTTTAGACAGAAAGTGACTTTTAAACTGGAGTTGCAGTATTTTTAAAATAACAGAAAGTAAGTCAGAATAAGTCAGATTTCCATGTGAGATGCTCTCCAGAAGTATTAAAATACAGTGTCTGTTATAATCAGCCAGTATGGTATTAGAGATGGTCAGAGCTGTTATTCAGCAGAGCTGGAAACCACCTGATTGTTAATAGCTGGAATAAAATACTAGCTGGCACAATAATCCTGTATTGGATTGAATTAATTGGCATTACATTAATTCAGTGCTAAAGTGGCACATCCCTAAATAGTGCCTACTCACTGTTTGCTTATTTTTTTCTTGTTTTGAAAAAAAATTGAGAGAACTCTAACTGGAATTTTCCAGTTCATTAATTGCCTGGCAAAACATGAATGTGATCAGAACCAAACTCATCTAAAGTACGTGGAGACTGAATTTAAGATTAAAAGAAACATTACTAAGAAAGTTACATGCTCTTTCCACACGAATAGTAGCACCTCTATGGTTTTTGTCCTCATAGCAGGAAAGGAAAAGAAGGAAACATTTGATTCTTCCAGTAGGAAGAAAATGGAAGAAGAGAGCACAAGTCTATCAGTGTGCCAATATTAAAAGCAGAAACAAGACAAAGAAAAGAACAAACAGTGAGTTCCTTGCTTGCTATCCATGTTTGCCTATGAAGGAAGGAGATAATAGTTAGTAAATGACATCACATACATCATGACATAATTGTGCAAATGATGCAGATTACATAATTTACAACACTTGCGTGATAACATCATGACACAGATTACAAAAACAAAAAGGTTGTGCTCTATTGAATTAGGAATCTTTTATGCAGCACCAGAGCAGACTCGGTGAACACCATCCAACAAGACAAGAGATTACCATTAGATTTTATAAGCTTTATTTTATAAGTACCAGATTCACTACCTTAGTCGTTCAGTTCTTACAAAGCTTTTCTTATACTGGCCAAGTAGTAAAGGAGCATTGGGAGTCCTTTTCAGTGTTCTTTGATTGACTGGGATATGACTTCAGAAGACTTTTCTCTGCTTTTCTTATAAACAGTGATGGATTGCCTCATCTTGATTGCTAAGTTACTTCAGCATCATAGATCATGTCATGATCATTCATCAAATTTATTAGCTGATTATCTGATCAAGATATTGTTTTCCATGACTGTTTCATGAACATAGTGAATACAAAGATGTTATCAGTGTCATGTTTTCAAGTTTATCCCTTCATGCCTTGGCTTAGAACATGTTGTACCTCAACATACTTTTGCACATGTATGTTCTTCAGGTTTCTTCTCCAGCACATTTTTTTAACTATTTATTATCTGGCTGATAATCTAGCCTATAATACAAGACATTATTCTGGGTTGTTCTGGATGATCGGTTGATATTTTTATCAATATTCTATCAACATCAATATTGTAACTGATATTCTATTTTTGACATATCTAATCTATCATAGAATCTTATCATAAAATTCTGGAGTTGAAAAAGAGGAAAATACAATCTACCCAATGCTTGGTGACATGCAGGAAAGCGATGAAACTCTCTTGAGAGGGGACTGTGCAGCTCTGACTACTTAAAAACCTCCAGAGATGGAAAACCTACAATGTCCATAAGTACTGATTTTATCAGGAAGGTTATTTTTTATTTAAATGAAATCTATGTGGCTGAAAGTTATGCCCATTATTTTGTGATCTAGTTTTTGTAGCAATGGAAAATAGTTTCTGATTATCTTCCTTTTGGTACCCTTTTATGTATCTGAACACTGATAGTTGCCTTTTTTTTCTCCAGGCCATACATTTCAAGTTCATTCAGCCTGACCTTCAAAGATGACCTCTTCATAAATGGACAATGGAACTTTCTAGTACAGGCAAATTCAAATCCAGAGACAAAACCAGGGCTTAATTATACAAGGTGTACTTAAAGCTAGTCCCCTTAGGCCAATGGTTCTCAACCTTCCTAATGCCGCAAGCCTTTAATACAGTTCCTCATGTTGTGGTGACCCCCAACCATAAAATTATTTTCATTGCTACTTCATAACTATAATTTTGTTACTCTACACAGGTGACTGGTCGGCATAAGTACATTATGGCGCCAACCCCATCACATACACCTGTATTTGTATGGTGTGTATGTGATGGGATTGGCGCGATGATGTCACCACACTGGCTACATTGGGGGTGCAGTGTGCCCTCCACCCCTTTTTGGTGCTAGCAGGCCTCACTGAAGCCTCCTTGAACCAAAAAGGAGGTGTGGGGGGTACAGCATGGGTGCGGCCAGGAGGCTTCAGCAGGGGTGGGTTCTACTTACCTTTACTACCGGTTCTCTTTGTGCATGATCGGCACGTGCACGCCCGCTTTGCTCATGTGCATGCCGAACGCACACTTGATGCATGCGCACTAACTACTCTCCTTGGAAAAAAAACTCGAAGCAAGCACTCTGCGCATGCGCAGAGAAATGTAAGTATGGGCACACGGGTGGGTCCATCTCCCAGCCGCGGAGAACCGGTTCGGTGACGTCACACCATCACCGCTATCGGATCGCGCAAACTGGGCCGAACCAGGAGCAACCCACCACTGTGCTTCAGGAAGGCTTGCTAGCACCAAAACAGGGGTTGTGCATGCATATATGGGGGGGAGGCCTGTGGGGAGGCATTGCATTATGGGTCTCAGCACACACGTGTGCTGTCACATGCACGCACATGCTTTCAGCACACTAGGAAAAAAAGGTTCACAATCACTGCAATAGAACTTCTTGCATGCATGCAGCATTGAAGGTTTGTTTACAAACTCAGTAAATATGATACATAGTGATTCAAATTAAAAAGGGGAATAAGACAAAAAGTGTGACATTGCCTTGGTTTTTCATACATTTGTTGATAACTGTACAGAGCAGAGGCACATGGGTTGAGGACATAAATGCCATGTTGTCAGCAAAGAACCCATATGATTTGTTGTCAGTATTAAACAGAGTGTATAAAGAGTCAGGATCTGAAAATGAATTTACCAAAGACCGAGAGTCGTATCTGACAGGAAAAATGGAATGAACAATTGGAAGTTATACATAAATGCCAATAAATAAAAGAACAAGTAGATAAATTTGTGTACCTTGATAGGAGGTTTACCAAAGGTAATAAAATGGATGAAGAAATTTTAAGATGTGCAAATGCTAACAGAAGAATTATGGATAGTTTGCGGTTTATTACAAGGAGAAAACAACAATCATAATTCTTTGGCTTATTACTCAGTACTCTTTTAAACAAAATGTTATATATGCATGTATCCTATTTAATAGAAAGATTGAATAGGATCAGAAACACATTCAGCTGGAAATGCTTATAAAACTGTGAGCTGAATACATAGTAAATAAATAGGGCAGGATTTGTATGAGAGTGTAAATATAAAAAAACCATTTCCCAAAGGCATTACTATTCAATAATGAATCAATAAAATGTAAAACTTCATAAAACTCCTATCACTCAGTTTAGGCAATAAGCAAACTGCTGTGAAGTTGTGGCACAATGGGAAAAACTCTGTGAGCCAAACAATGGCAAGACTAGGTTGCATGCCAAAACTTTCATATTTTGTCACATCTTAAAAGAAGTGGGGATCTTTTTAGATCAGCCATTGAACACAATGGACATGAAGCACACGAAGCAGCAACAATTCTATCTAAGTAACTCTTTTGTGAAGGGAAATAATTTGTTCCAATAGCAACTTGTGCGCTGCTTTCAGGGGTGGGTTCTACCCGCCTTCGCTACCGGTTCTCTTTGTGCACGTGCGTGCACGCGTGCGTGTGAAATTTGCACACGTGCGCGAGCGAAGCGAGCACGTGCGCATAAACTGCGCTACCGCGCAGAAACTTTACTTTAAGAAAAATCGCCGAAAAAGCGCTCTGCGCATGTGCAGAGAGCTGAATTCGGCGATTTTCTTAAAAAAAGGTGAGTTGGGGCGCGCGGGTGGACCCGGGTCCAGGACGCTGCGAACCGGTTTGGTGACGTCACAGCGTCACCGCTACCTATTTGCGCGAACCGGACCGAACCGGGGGCAACCCACCACTGCTGTGCATGTGTGCAACATCAAACAACATGGAAATTGGCTCGTGGCTGCCGTCCACACATACGCGCGGTGTCAAAAACACAGCGATATAGGATGGGATTCCGTCCGGGTGGTGGGCAGGCTCACCCGCAGATCGCCACTACAGGTTTGCCTGAACCAGTCCGAACCGGCTGAATATGTCCTGTGTCTGAAGTTCTAATGTCTGACCAATATAACTTCACCATGGATCCCTCCCAGGACTCTATGGTCCTCCTCTATGGTTCCATTCTTATTGTAACCTTTTTCACTGCAACATCATTAAAGGTAAAGGTTCCCCTCGCACATGCGTGCTAGTCGTTCCCGACTCTAGGGGGCGGCGCTGATCTCCGTTTCAAAGCCGAAGAGCCAGCGCTGTCCGAAGACGTCTCCGTGGTCACGTGGCCGGCATGACTGAACGACAAAGGCGCAAGGAACGCTGTTCCCTTCCCACCAAAGGTGGTCCCTATTTTTCTAGTGGCATTTTCTACATGCTTTCGAACTGCTAGGTTGGCAGAAGCCGGGACAAGGAACGGGAGCTCACCCTGTTATGTGGCGCCAGGGATTCGAACCGCTGTACTGCCGACCTTTCGATTGACAAGCTCAGTGTCTTAGCGGGGATTCAAACCAGGGGTGAAATCCAAAATTTTTCCCTATCAGTTCTATGGGCGTGGCTTGGTGGGCGTGGCAGGGGAAGGATATTGCAAAATCTCCATTCCCACCCCACTTCAGGGGAAGGATACCACAAAATCTCCATTCCCTCCCCTCCTGGGGGAAGGATATTGCAAAATCTCCATTCCCACCCTACTCTGGGGCCAGACAGAGGTGGTATTTGCCAGTTCTCTGAACTACTCAAAATTTCCGCTACCGATTCTCCAGAACCTGTTAGAACCTGCTGGATTTCACCCCTGGTACAGAGAGAAGGTACCATCAAGCACAGTATCTCAATCTTGACATCTTTAAGATGTGTGGATTTTATCCTCCAGAATTCTCCAGTCTGCATGCATTTCTATACACACACACACACACACACACACACAAACACATACGATTCAAATAGCCCCCACTTTTTTGAAGGGGTTGTTGGTGAGCAAAACTGAAGCGTCCCTTTTTTTTCTTTTTCTTTGTTCTCATCTGGGTTTGCTATCTCTGCCACCTTTGTTTTTTTGTTTTGTGTTTTTTTCTTGTTTAAATGTATGTTTACAATACAAGCTTAAGAGCATTAAGAGACATTAAGAGTAAACATTAAGAGATATTAAGAGCAAATGTCTGGGAGTGAAATAGACATTTCCATAATTTATGTCTATGGATTTGTGGTGGAAGTGCCTTGCTTCTATTCTATCTCTAATATAACCATATCAGTAGAATGGACATAATGGATAGAAGTTCCACATTTCATAAGTTCCCCCTCTCTCCTTTTAGTTAGTATGGCAATCACAAATTGTCCTCATAAGTTTTTGGTGCTTGGAACAGGAATGGAGAACTTCCCATACCAGTTTGCATACCAGTTTTCTCTATCCTAATTATAAAGCTTGGGACAACTTCACAATCTCATTAAGTACATCGAATTTCCAGTGAGCCACATATGCATTACCCTCATCTAAGGTGAAGGATGGATGAAATGGGAAGCCATCATTTCAAGGGGTTCTGAGCATTCTGAATAGCTTCTCTTTTTACACGTTGCTTGATATCACTACATGGAGAAAGAGGAAAATACTGGATATATCCCACTGATGTCAGCAGGCTTGAGGAAGGGTGAGCTGTTGTAAGCAATGGGTTGCAATCATGTGCGAGTAGTACCAAGCTTATTAAAAGCTTCCAAACTGCAGGGGTGTCAAACTGGCTGTCTGCAGGCCAGATTTGTCACACGCAGGCCAAACTCACCCCAGCTCCACAAAGGGAAGAAAGATTGCGATACATCACATGTTTGACACCTGTCGTCTAAAGACAGGTACTTAAGACCCCAAACAACAAATAATGTACATCATAGAAGTTACAGGGTATAATAGAAAGCACACATTTTGAGCATTCCCTCTTCTTGTTGGGGAATAGACAGAAGAATGAAAGAAATCAGAGCAAAAACAAAGACTCTTCTGTGTTCCTACTAGTCTTTTGCACTTAGTGGTCAATTACAAGCCCAAAGACCCAATGCTTTTGGAACTAGAACTGAATTTTCAACAGTTTGGTCCTCCGACATATTCTGTGTGAAATGGTCTATATCAGGGATGTCAAACTCGATTTCATTGAGGGACACATCAGGGTTGTGTTTGACCTCGGGGTGTGGGGGGGCGTGGCCAGGGTGGACATGTTCAGCTCGATGTCACTTGTGTTGGAGGTGCCTGTGGTGAAAACAGGCTTCTGACCTTCCTGTAACCCAGTGAAAACGAGGCTCAGGTGGGCTGCTGCAGGACACCTCTGTCTATATAACAGAATATTTGGTAGTCTCTGAACTTGGTTGTTTGCTTATAGATGTTTCATTACCCAACTAGATAACATCATCAGTGCAAGTGAGTGGTTTGCTTCCTGTTTATATACAGTAGTCTGCCCTGCCAGTTTTGATGAGGGTTCAGGTTTCTCCTTGATTAGGGTATTATTTTCTGCCTGGTATTAATCTCTGTTTAACTTGGTGGTAGCTGCTGGAGAGGATATGTTCTGGTTTTTTTTATTATTCTTTTTTAGCTTTTATGTTGCCTCTTGAATGGTATGTAAATTTGGTTTATCTCTATGTGTCTATTGATGGCTGAATGCCAAGCTTCCAGGAGTTTCTTAGTGTTTCTTAGTGGGATTTAGTTTGGTAATGCTCACAATTTTCCAGTTGATTCTGTCCATGTGTCTACTTGATCTTCATAGATACACTCTGCTAGTCTTCTGCCTGGCTGCCTGCCTACATAGTGGCAGTCCTTACACTGTACTTAATAGATGGCTCCTGTTTTTTCTTGGACTACTGAGTCATTTGGTTTATTTACTGTAAAATGTTTAGGAGGGCTTCAGTTTCTTTGTGTGGTACAGCAATGCTATCTGGTTGCAATAGTCTGTTACTTGTTTTTCAGACATTTGTGATGTATGGTAATGTTTCCTTCTCATAGCACGAGTGGGAGTGACTGTTTTTTGATAAAGTTGTGTGAGTATCCATTTTGTTGAAAGATGTGTTTCCTTTTTCTGGTGTTCTGGATCACGGTAATATATTTGTATTCGTCCTTTCCCACACACATTCAGAGTACATTTGAAACTCATTCTGCTATCAAAAATGGAAGTCAGCCTTATTTTCTCACTGGGACAGTGCTCTGGAAACCACAACTACAGTATTCAGCCAAAATGCATAGAGTACAGGTGTTTGTGAGTGAACTGTACTTACTTGTAAAATTAAACATACAATGAAACATTGCTTTTAAAAATAGAGAAGTAATGCAAAAAGGCTATTGCAGAATAAAAGATGAAAAACCAAAAGTTTTCAGTTCTCTATATGGGAAATGAATAGCTCCATTCAGTCACAGTTTGATGAGTGATAAGAAAATAGGTTCCTTTATTTAAATTTTATGAAATGTTGACTGGACTGTATAACTTAAAATAAATAATAATTGCTTGTGACTTTAATTTTTTTTTGTCTCCAATTTTTTTCTACTATAAGAAATGGGAGGCCAGACTTGCCAGGAAAGCAAAAGGGTAAAATTAGCCAAACTTAAGGCATTATGTTAAGAGAAACAAAAAGGGTTTTGTAGAAGTGTTCAAAATAAAAGAAAAATATAACAGCTACTTAATGAAAATAGATAAATATTAATATATTACAATAAAAAAGCAAACAACTCAGCTCACATTTTCTTCAGTCTGATCCAAAAAGAAATATGCCTCCATCAGGAACCTGAAGAGCCAGAAAAAGGGCAAGGTTGAAGCAGCAGATTGATAGAAATATGGTTGAGGCATAAATTCAATTTAAATGAATTTAAATGTCGAAGATCAGATTAATTGCACCCTTCTGTATTACCCTTGTGAAATCCTGAAGAACTGAAGGCCAAGATGACTGGAGGGGAGCAAATGTTTTAACTGTTTTCAAAAATAAAGTATAGGAAAATTCAGCAATCTATAGGTTATACCCTAGAAAGATCCAAGAGGATTTCACAGCGAGATTTATCTGTCACCATCTTAAATACACTGCAATTATTTTACACAGTAGAAATCATAAGCTGAAATTTTGGCAAACTATATATATTTTGCAGGATCCAATCTGGGTCAGTCACCAACCAAGATTGGATCCTGCAACATTATTTTGGGACATGTATATTTGCTTTCATTCATGAACTACATTTTACTTTCTTCAGTTGGAAATGATTAGGATTTTCTTAATACTCTAGTCTAGATATAATATACATTGGCTTTAGGAAATAATTTGATAGAATACCTTTCTAATGAGGATGTCAGTTAAGTGGGCTGGATGAAATTATAATAAATGCATGCAATGTTTTATAATGCATATAAAGCTTTCCTAAAAATGGTACCCCTCTACATGGGGCTGCCCTTAAGGTGTACCCGGAGACTCCAGTTGGTTCAGAATGCGGCCGCGCGGTGGTTACGGGGGCTTCCCGTTACTCCCGTGTGACACCTCTCCTGCGCGAGCTGCACTGGCTACCTGTAGTTCTCT
>JANHFM010008690.1:0-15100 GCA_032468115.1 Grayia smithii
GGGTGATAGGAACAGTGAGAGATTAATAATAATGCAGACAGTTACTAGTTTGACAGCGATGAGGGAATTATTTGTTATGAAAGATATTTGAAAGACAATTCCATCTAAAAGAGGCCATCCAGGACAAGAAAGGAAAAAATGTTACCTCCCCCTCCTTCTTTTTTCTAGGGAAGGGATTGTTATTTTGCTGGGAAACCACCCAGCCACCCTGGGCTGAACATCAATATTCCACTTCATCCAGCTGGCGTGACCTCCCATGTGGAAAGGCGGAAAAGCTTCCTTCGCTCGCGCAAATCCAAACCGAACTCCATCAAAATTCGCCGCTTTGTAAAAACTCCCGCCTCCGCCCTCTCCAGCCAATCGCAGAGCTGGGTCCCCGAGTTGCCCGTCCGCAACGCTCGAGGCGCCAAAAAGCGCGGCTGGCCGCACGTTCCGCGCGGGTGACGCTTCCCAAGGTTTCTTCGGGTAGACGGGAGGCCGGTTGGTCACGTGCTTCAGCGAAGCCCCTCCCCTTCCTAGTAGAGGAACGAATCTGCGAGGCTGGGCAGAGATCGCGGCTTACAGTTTAGGCGGTTGTCAGGGAGAAACAAGATGGCGGCGGCGGCGACGACGGAGGAAGATACGGAGCTGAGAGATCTCCTCGTGCAGACGCTGGAGACGAGCGGGGTGCTCAACAAAATCAAGGTGAAGGGGGCGAAGGGCGGGGCCAAGCCTTTGGGTCTGAAGGGGCGGGGGAAAGAAACGGGCGAAGCGCCCCGGCTGCACGCTCGAGAGAGAACGGGCGCGCTCTAAAACGGAGCTGCCGGCTGCGCGGGCCTCAGAAGAGGTCGAGGAGACATCAACCGCACTAACCCGCTTGCCGCGACCATTCCCGCTTTCAAGGGAGGCGAGCGGGGCAACGACGCTTTGCGCCGCCCTCGATTAAAGGCGCATGCGTCGAACTTTTTACTAGGTGGTCGAGAGGTGGAAGGTGTGAATGGTCGTTAAGAAAGCCGGACTGGAATAGATAAAGGCCTCTGAAGCCCCAACATTCTGTTTCCATGGTTCCCGGTCATTGGCAGCACTAGGCCGCTACTTCTGCTCCTGCAAATTGCCTATGGTCAAGCAACTGTTAATAGTCGTATCTCCACGACGCTTAAAAAAACGTCTCTTAAAAGTTGCGAAGTTGGCATTACGCCGTAAGACTCATTCCTGTGGGTTACACGAGAAAGGGCTTCCCTTTGTCTGTCTCTTGCCACTTTGCCTAGTTTCATTATGTGAGAGAAAGTCAGTCTCTTCTATCCTGGCCTTTGCATGGGTTGGACAATACTAGGATGGTTAGAATTATATGGGAGCTGGAGAGGGCCCCCCCCCCAATCCCTATTTTCGAAGGCATCAGGATAAGAAAGTCTGTCTCAGGTTCAGAATGAAAAGAAAGATTAATCCTACATCTCACATATATAACCAGTTATTTTTCTAAGGAAACCAAGATAATGTAGTTGATTATGCTTCTCCTCCTGCTACCTGTGTTCTCACAACAATCTCATGATGTAAATTAAGCTGAAAAATAGTGACTGCCACCAGATTATCTGCTACACTTTGTGTCACAGCGGAGATTAAAATACAGGTGTTTCTTTTCGGTCACTATGTCCCAGCGTTATAATTTTATATTCCAGGAAATACCATGCCTGCTGGGTAATTTAAAAAAAAAGCCAAAGAAGAAAATGTTCCATGAGAAGACATGTAGCTTTTTTGACACTGTTGCATGGATACTAACATGAAGCTATCAGGAATTGAACCTGAATCCAATGCGATTTTTTATTTTACCTATCTTTTGTGTTCTTATATTAAAAAGGACTGGATCCTGTATCTTCTTATTCTTGGACAACTCTGCAATACCCTTTATAAAACATTTGATAATTAGAATGGGAACATATTACATCCTGTTTGCTGTGGAAAAGTAGATAAATGTTACTTTCTTTCATAACACTCTGGTTTGAATATATCTAGATGCAAGAAAATCCAGGATCAATAAAAAGAAATATTTCTTTATACAGTAGTGTACATGTTTAATCATTTCATTCAGGGCAATCAGTTCAATTAAGGGCCACCCATTAATAAGGGGATTTGATATATTCATGGAGGACAGGATTATCAAGTGTAACTAGTCTTAATAGTTATACTATTGCCAGAATTGAAGGCACAATATGCTTTATAAAATTGCAAAAGACAGCCACAGAAGATATTCTTCACTTTCATGAATTGCTTGCAGGCTTCCCAGATGAATCTGAATCACCACTGTGTAATATAATATTGAAATAAAGAGGCTTTTGACTATCTAGGAAGATTTTTCTCTGTTTCCCTTCTACATAGGAAATTACTCCTCTTTATGTACCATTTCACATTTAATATGACTTGCATTTGTTATAACTTTAAAAGTTTGATATAGTTTCTATAAGTGATCCTATTTATTACATGTCTCAAATATAATTCATTTCCATTTTGTTTTATTCTCATTTCATATTCTTTAACTCCTTCCCAGTCCTAAACTGACCTGTTGTCTGAGTTTACTTGTGTTTGATTGAAGAGCTTTGTCAAAACAAAATATTTTTGACATGCCAAATCTATATTATGCAAGATCACTTCTTCTCCAAAATAAATTCCATAATGTTCATGAGTGGAGCCTTCCAATCAGGAATGAACACTAGTGGTGCATAAGATGAATTTGTACAAAGGCACTCTTAGTCATGGCTACCAACTGCTTTTAAAAGTAGGAATTGAGAGTTCAGGGGAGTCCCCAATTTGTGCATAATTTTGTTTGAGGAAACTGAGGTAACCCCAGCCAGTACTAAAGAAGGAAACCAGAAACCTCAAAACCTTTAACCATTTGGTCCTGCTTGGGATGAGCTGAAGGCTGTTGTTCCCCATCCTGAGCTTCACAGTCTCCAGACACTAGGTAAGAACCTTGACTGCATCACTTGGTTAGCCTAAGGTAGAAATATATAACTCGACATCATTAGCATATTGATGATACCTAATTTCTTAATAGATGTTCTTATCCAATGGTTTCATGTAGATGTTAAATATAAGCATATTAGGAGTAGAACTTGATAAGCACCTCAAAGCTGATCTCTCTTCCCCTCCAACATTGATTTGAATTTGCTCCAGGGAATAAAGAACCTATTCGGCAATATGCTTCACTTCTAACCCTCAGAGCTGATCTAGAAGGATACCAGGATCAATGGTATTGACAATTTCTAAGAGATTGCATGATGCACCATCCACCCCAGCTCTGCCAAAGTTTATCTACAAGTGCAATCAATACCACCTCAGTATTGTAATCCACTCTGAAAACCAACTGAGGGATCCAAATAATCTGTATTCTCAGAGACATTCTGGAGCTCCAAACTGACTACTTTCTCAGCACTTTCCCTAAAATGGGAGATTTTTAGATCAGATAAAAATTGTACAGTATTGTTAGATCAGGGACAATGTCTTAGGGAGGAATGGATCACTGCCTCTTTAATTTCTGGTAGAACTATTCCATCCCTCAAGGATGATTTAACACCAGTAGGATCCAACAACAAATCTCCTTGGAAGCTTTAAAAAAGAAGGGAGTAATATAGATCTTAATTACTATGGGTTGCATCCATGGTCTGAAGGACCCTGTGCATTTATTCAGTACCATCCAATTTTAAATTCTTCCCAGGTAACCATTTAGGCCAGGGGTCACCAATCTTTCAGACTTCGAACCACTAAATTAATAATTTTAAATCCTGCGGACCACTAATATGATTTTTTTTAAAAAGATAAATAGTATTTAGTGCAATATAAAAGCACAAATAATTTTTCTGTGGACCACCAAAATTTTCTCACAGACCACCAGTGGTCAGTGGACCACTGGTTGGTGACCACTGATTTAGACCATGCCTTAATCAGCTGCAAATAATTTATATAGCCAGAGTTCAACTAAAGTAAATCTAAGTGACTATCTGGTAAATGTAGGGTAGGGATAGGGATAGGATAGAATCAAATTGAATCTGGAAGGGACCTTGGAAGTCTTCTAGTGCTCAAGCAGGAGACCTTATACCATTTCAGACAAGTGGCTGTCCAGTCTCTTCTTTAAAAACTCCAGTGATGAAGTGCACATAATTTCTGAAGGCAAGCTGTTCCATTAGTTATCTTCATAGTAGCCTTGCAAATGTTTCTCCAGTTCTCCCCCAGGAAGGACTGAGTCATTTAAAAAACATCACTGGATAGTACCAGCTAGAAAATACTTTTGTTTTATCACATTGGCTTTGCACATTGAAATCTGGATCATGCTTCTGTTTTGTCTTAATCAAAATTTTCTTTAATTTCTGTATGTATGTATGTAGGTAGGTAGGTATGTAGTATGTGGAATAAAAAATGGGTGTAGTTATCCCAACATAAAAGCTAGATTTTAGATTACATGCAAGTCATGTATCCCCCCCAAAAATGGTTTTAAATGAGACTGTTTTAATGGTAATATCCAGGAACTATAAAGTTAGTTTTATGATTGTTTTATATGATGTATAGATTAAAATTTAATGAAATTGTTTTACAATAATAAAGTTATAATTATTTGATTTCTTGCTCAAAGTTGATAGTTTGATTGTGTAGTATGAAGTTGGCTTCAACTCTGAATGACAGCATAGACTTTTTCCATGATGATCTGTCCCTAGCCTGATCCTTCAGGTCTTCCAATCATGCATCCATATTCACCACAATTTAGGCCTTCCATCTTGCTGCTGGTCATCCTTTTCTTCTCTTTCCTTCCACCTTTCCTAGCATTAGAACTTTCTCCAGAGAGCTAGAGCTATACTTTGTATAGTATGATAATTTTGTTCAGGTGAGACCTTATGTGTTTAAAACATTTAGTTTTATTCATATTGCTGAAAAGGTTCCTGGAACACTTTATAAATAAGATTAGCAGGTTCATCCCTGCCCATAGATTTATAATCTCACAAAGTAAGGCATAAAAAGCTAGTGGAAATATGTCAGTTCTTAAAGTTTCACTTCATCTCAAGTAGTTGAGATGACAATAGATCAGGACATGCAGTGGAGTAACTAATGATTATAGTTGAACATAAAGCAACCAAATTGTGAAAGAGCAGGTGGAAATCCAACTTTTTTGTCCCTCTGTCACTTCACAAGTGGCTTATTATCTAATGTTCTTAATATACTTAATGTACAAATACATCATCTTACACAAAACTTTCATTACAGGCAGAATTGCGGGCAGCTGTATTTTTAGCACTTGAAGAGCAAGAAAAAGTTGAGGTAAGGCACCAAAGTAATAAATGTTTAAATTAGTTGTAATAGTATACATTATTTCTCTTTGTTGACACTTAAGTAAAGGAACTTTAGCTATTTGGATATGCTTAATTCTAGCTATTTCTGGTCCTCAGGTAATGCCTATGGAGATTCTCAGTCATCCAGGTCATAGTTGACCCAAAGGTGCTTTTTCAAGAGGCAACTGGACTGTCTTGTTTTTTCTTTGAAGACGTTTCACTTCTTGGATGAGAAGTAAAAAGTCTTCACAGAAAAACAAAGTCCAATTGCCGCTTGAAAAAGCACCTTTGGCGTCCTCAGGTAATGTTAGGTGCTAAGTCTTAAAGGGAGGGAGAAGACTGGGATTTCTTTTTGCTTGACAATTTATAACATCTGAAAAAGCTAAATGTTCCAGATGAACGCAGTATAGTTTCCCAAGATGTTAGCAATAACAACCCAGCCTGCATTTGCTGTGGGACCATCATTGCAGAAATAAAACTTGTGTTGCTTTTATCTTTAAGGCTTTTCGAGCTGTTGTAGTACCTTTCTATAGCTACTCCATCTTAGAATGCCTTTTTACTCTCCTCTCTTTAGCTGGCAAGCCCACTATATACAGATCATCCACAACTTGCAACTTTAATGGAGCCAGCCCATTATAGCCATAAGTTGTGATGATTGTAAAGTGGATCATTACGTGATTGACCTGATTTTATGACTTTTTTCAGCAGTTATCAGCAAATGGTCATTAAATGAATCCG
Source organism: Grayia smithii (assembly GCA_032468115.1). Taxonomy (NCBI): domain Eukaryota; kingdom Metazoa; phylum Chordata; class Lepidosauria; order Squamata; family Grayiidae; genus Grayia; species Grayia smithii. The sequence continues at coordinate 6,030 of JANHFM010008690.1, forward strand.
CAGTCTTTAAGTGAATGGCATGATTGTTAAATGAACTAATTGTTCAATATGGGGCATGTTTGCCAAAAATGACTAAGTAAATGGCAGTTTTTGGCAAAACCAAAACCAAACCACAAATCAAAGTCATGTAACCAAAGGACATTGCAAATGCTTGTAAATATGGGCCAATTGTTGAGGGCCTGAATCGTGTTTACATGATCACAGAGGGGAAGTCATGGGAGCATCATAATTAGATTGTAACTACTTTTGGGGGGAGTGATCTGCTGTAACTCTGAATGGTTTCTAACTTATAAGTTGAGGACTATCTGTATAGTATTGACTATTATTTATCTAGTTCTGATGGTTGTTGAGCACTCAGATCAGCTTGGTATTTCTACTAAACCATTGACTGCTGCTCTCTGATTCTGATGATGGACCAAAAAGATGTTCATTTAAGTTAATAGAAATATCAATACCTATTATATGCTTCTTCAGTATAAATCCCATCATTACTTATTTATTAAATTGATATGCTGTCCTTCTCATTGATAAAACAACTGAGTGTTTTACTGCTTTTATTATATTGCTTTGAAGTACTGATTATTTTGCAGTGTAGGAAAATCTCTTAAACTGTTTTTTTCTTTTTTTTCTTTTTGTGAGCAGAATAAAACTCCTCTGGTAAATGAAAGTTTGAAAAAGTTTTTAAACACAAAAGATGGTAAGCCTCTTTTCTGTTCATTAAAGTTACAATATGTGTTTCACAAATATGATCATGTGATTATGAAAGGGAGACTATAGAGAACAAGGAAACAACCTTGACAAAATATTGCAACAACCATTTTCTAGGCAAAAAGAGTTGCAACATTTTTTTTAAGTCTAGAAAAATTAGGTAACAATTGAAAAGAGCTCAGGTTCCTCCTCTCTAGTTCACTGGAATATGAAAAGGGGAATTCTATTATAGCCAATCTCAGGCAAAGATGTTTTAGCCTTTCTGCAGAATATATTTCTGGTGTGGTCTACATAGTGGAACTGACATGGATTGAATGAATGTTTATGAATGAATTACTGTTTTATTGAGCTAGCAGAATTATTTCATTTTTTTCTTGTATGAGGTCAAAAAAGAAATCTAACCTTTTATGGCTCCTTGAAAAAGCTATTATTCATATTCTTTCCACATGGCAAATGAAAATTATAATATATCCATAGGTATTCAGTAGAAACCATGTGGGTCATTGTAATAATGTTTATAATGTTATTACTTGAGATGTTTTTCATAAACAACTAAGTGTTTAAATTTAATGTAATTTCATTTAAACACGAAATGCCAAAATTCAGTATTAAAAATCAATTTCAAAAAACAAGTCTGCTGGTAATCTTTATAGGCTTTACCATTGAAAAGCAATTTGGGAAGAAAGGACCTTAATGAAGATATGAAAATCAATATATATTCCTTTATGTTTTAAAAATAATAATATTAGTATTTTTTCTATTTTCCTATTTATTACATTTAGTACTAAAAATACTCCAGATTTTTCACATGTTGGTCATATAAAGATGTAGAGATTTTAGTTACAAAGTATTATATTGAGATTTCTGGGTAAGAAAACCTTGGTGGCACAGTGGTTAGAGTGCAGTACTGCAGGCTACTTCTGCTGCCTGCCGGTTGCCTGCAATTTGACAGTTCAGATCCTGCCAGGCTCAAGGTTGAATCAGCTTTACCCACCTACTTGAGGTGGGTAAAATGAGGACCCAGATTGTTGGGGCAATATGCTGATTCTGTAAACCGCTTAGAGGGCTGTAAAGCACTGTGAAGTGTTGTTGCTAAGAAGAGAAATCAAACTTACCTGAATCATCCTAGGGAATATATAACATACTGTAGTTCATGATAAAGTGACTTTCAAACTGAAAAGTCCTGCTTCACAACAGGCTACAGTCTTTGCACTGCCAAATAATAGCCATTGAATTCAGTTAGAATTGTGATGTCATTCTCTTAAATGCTAAGATATATCAGTTTAAGAATATACAGGCCAATAAGAAAATATAGCCTTGCAAAGTTATTTATTTATTTAAAAAATATATATGTTCTAAACATTGCTTAACTCAAGCAATAAATGACTTCGTATAGCTTACAAAAATCTCTCACCAAAATAAAAAAGTAAAATAGAACATGAGCCTAAAACAAAACAGTTAACTGGTGATCAGGAACTAAGATTTGTTGTATCCCATGAAATGGGAACTTGGCTCATCTCGACCCAGGTGCCAGGGGAAAGAGCCGGGTCTCAATTTCTTTTTTAAAATCTGCGTATAGCAGGAGGTTGTTCCAAAGGCCAAAAGCCATCTCCAAGAAGGAACACCTCCTGGGCCTCACAAGGTAACATTGTTTCAAAAATGGGACCCAGAGCATCATTTCATTGGAAGCATGTAAGATGGACAGAAAATGTTAAGAAAAGGCAGTCGTGCAAATAACCTGGCAGTGTGCCATGCAGGGCTTTGCAGGTAATAACTTTGAATTAAATATTTATTACTTAATGCATCTTGGAGATACTTAGATCTAGATCAGACTAGGCACCATGGTGCCCGAGGAATTCACTACTGGTGCTTATCATATTTCCCATCCTGACTTTTTAAAATAGATTTAATTAAAAATTAATTTGGAAGATGTCATATTATAAAGCAGAGATGAGGAACAATGGCTCCTTTATGACTTGTGGACTTCAACTCCCAGAATGGCTGGCGCAGTCATACAAGAATCATCACTCCCCATCCCTGTTATAAAGCAAAATTCTAGGCTCTTGCATCATATTTATAGGAATGCCTAGAACCCCCACCCCACCCTAATTTCCACTGGAATTATATCATGGAGTTTAAATGGATAATTGTGAATATCTATGTCCCATCATGTCAAGTATTTTGCAAATAGGCAGGTGTTCCAAGGCAATCATTTGATGAACACCCCTACATTTGTATTCTCAAAATTCCAATCCACTATAAAAATTCTATCCACTATCATACTAGAGAGCATTACTGAACTTCGAAATGATTTTCTTTTATATTAAAAATCCAAAGTAACTTTTGAATGTTAAAATCTTTTGCTTTTTAATCCAAAATGTATATGTTAGGTTAAATTATGTGTCTTAATGATTATCAATTGTAATTAAAAGACGTTTAATATGATTTCTTTAAAAGGCCGATTGGTGGCTAATCTTGTTGCTGAATTTCTTCAGTTCTTCAATCTTGATTTTACTTTAGCTGTGTTTCAACCTGAATCAAGCACAGTAAGCACTTTTAATATTTTTATTTCAACATTATACTCTGATATTGTTCTGGCTTAATGGAACCTGAATTCATTTTTAAACTTATTTAGTATGCTTTGTATTACTGTTTTGGCATATCCTGAATGGGAATATAGTCATGTTCACTATAGATTAAATGTAGGAGAAGTTTAATGTTTCAGTGTCTTAGTTATCCTGTGATGATATAATTAAATTACAATTACAGTTTTTGTTTATTTCACTTAGACCAAGATAGAAGTAAAAAATATTCAGCCTATAACACAGTGGTTCTCAATGTTTTCTTTACCATGGACCCCCTTTAAATATCTTTTGTGGCCACAGACTCCCAATATTTAACACAAGATTTAAATGGTAACATTTCTTTAAGCTTGACAACATTGGATAATGCAAAAACAAGCCTTTAGATTTAGAAAACAAATTGCATTTTCAGTATCACAAACTTTAGTTGCTGTAGAAAGACCAATATCATATTTACTATGGATATCTTTTTGTCATTTGTAATATGCATGACAGAATTTCAGATTTGGGATGGTTTAATATTTGAATAAGAACACTGAATGGATCTTGCTTTTATTTTCTGTACTCATTCAAAACTTAGTTTTATGCTTCTGAAACAAGGAATTTAAAATAGATTTAGCTTACAAGCAACGTTATATAGGAAAAAATAAGTTTTATCCCTTGATATTGACCAAACCACTTGTATATTTGATGGCTTGTCTATGTGAAACATGAAGAATCTTCAGTTCCCCTGAACATTTACATTTACATCTTCCACATTTAAGTTTATAGGAAGTTTCTATACCTCTGGGTTAGTTTCCCAATTATTTTCTTTCCTAATTTTAATATTAAAATAAATTTTAACCTTAATTATGGAAGTCTCCATACATTAAAACTAAAACCTTTTATTTATATATGTATTTTACAAATATCTATTTAGCCCACTTCTGAATGGCTCTCGGTGATGTAATGTGTAGTGTAGTGTAGTATAATGTAAAACACAATACAATACGTTGATTTACTTACTATAATTGGAAGTTATACTACAATAGCCACAATAAAGTCACAGCATAAATGAACATTTTTTCCAGTCCAACCGTGGTTGGCTATGTTGATATCTCTATATTAGTTCATATAATGAATTTGGTTTGTAGTATGGTAGAGAACTCATTTACTTAGCGTAAAATTTAAGCTGTAGAAGAACTTGGAAGGTGAAAGCGCATAATACCTGTCATATGTCACGTTCATACCGTTTCCCCCAAAATAAGACATCCCTTGATAGAAGCCCAATTGGGCTTTTGTGTGCATGGCAATAAGGCCAAGTGCTTATTTCAGGGTTCAAAAAAATACAAGACAGGGACTTATTTTTGGGGAAACACGGTAATTCTGCAAGACCAATGAAAAATGGGGAAGTTAAAAGAAAAAGAGGACATCTATGGCACAGACATCTGCATATTGTAAAAAGGAATTTATGACTATGAATTTTGACATGAAAATGTTTTATATTTAGTTTGCTGTAAAAAAAATTAGAGAATTACTGAATTACCTTTTGGCTTACAGTTGCATATATGTGTACATATGTGTCTATCTGTGTTTGTGTTTTTTTGCAGTCAAATGGACTTGAATCTCGAGAAAGTTTAGCTCAAGACTTGGGCATTTTAGAACCTAAAGCCCCAGTAGATGGGCCCTTGTTACTGGAAGTGGTCAGAAGATGTCAGCAGAAAAAAGGCTTTTCTAACAGTGGAGACGTAAGACTGTTAACATCCTAACCATGTTAATGAATTCTTCATTTTGATGTAGGTACTTTGAAGAGCAAATTACTGTTGAAATAGTGATGTTGATTTAAAATGTTTTGTAGTGTTTCCTTTGGAGAGAGTATGTCAGTACCGTTTTTGTGTGCATGTCTAAGTCAATCTTGATTCCTAGTGATTAAGCAAACAAATTCCTTAAGTTTTCTTGGCAACATTTTAAAAGGTGGTTTTGCCTTTGTCTTCTTCCTAGGGCTAAGAGAGAATGACTGGCTTCAAATTGCCCATCTGGCAGGACTTGAACAGGACTTAGTCCTATTCACACATCTTAATCATTAGACTATACTGGCCTTTATATCTCTACTGCTTAATTGTATTCTAATAAAATCATATTTTATATTGACTGGTTTTCTACATTTCTATTTAGGTAACTCCAGTAATATCTGAAAATGTACATTCACCTCCAAAATCATCAGATGAAAGGTCTAACATTCTTTCAGTGCCAAGTAAGGTAAGCTGGAATAGTAAAATAAAGCATATCTTTAAAAGTGATATTTCTAGAATCTAATGCTAGTCTATAAATTCTTTGTAATGGGAAAATGTATATTACCATAATAGCAATACAACAAGTATATACACATATTAAAGCTAGAAACATGCTTTTGTACAAATAATTATGGAACTTTATATATGGACATACAGAGCATATTTTTGTGGATCCTTCACTGTTTTCATAAAATTGCTGACATGGTTGTCCAAACTGAAGATGAGAATGACTTTGCAAGGCTTTTTAGCCTAGCAAATTTTTGTTTTTAAATTATTTGAACTACCCTACTGCTGAAAGCTGTTTTGAGGCTTAATCACTGGCAGCTTATGGAGATTTTCATAGCTAATTTTTTTAATTAAGTTTTTTTTTTTTCCTCTCATACGCATCTTTACATTTACAGTCTCTTATACATTGTTCATCATAGTTTTCATTTCCATTTTTGTTTGTTCAGGGCTGTTTCTTTACCATTTTTCTTTATTTCCCCACAACCTTTCTTTTTCCTTTCCTTCCCCTCCCCCCTCCTTCTCTTCCTACTTCCTGCATTCCTCCTCTCCTACCCTTTCCTACTTCCCTTTCCCCAACTCCTCTCACCTTCCTCCCTTTCTAACCCTCTCTCCTGCTCCTCATCCACCTTCTATTTCTTTCTCTCCTATACCCTTTCCATCTCTCCCTCCCTCCTCTCTCTCTACCCCTTCTCTCCTTTCCCACTCTCTTGTTGTTTCCCCTTCACTTCCATCTATTATGATATTCGAACAGTCCCGTTCTATTTACATCCATTTCATTTCAGTTTCTTCCTTGTTGGTAATTACATCTATTTCACCATTTATGTACATTTTTATAATAATCCCACTTTCCCTCTTTTCCCCCTTCCCCCTTTTTCCTTTATCTAGGCATCGCCTGAGCATCTTATTTATGAACATCGCTTCATATTTATGATGGTTGCAATATTCTGGGATCACGTGATCCCCTTTCGGGAATTTCTGACAAGCCAAACTGGGGAAGCCCGATTCGCTTAACAACCCGGTTACTAAATGAACAACTGCAGTGGTTCACTTAACAGTTGTGGCAAGAAAGATTGTAAAATGGAGCAAAAAACTCACTTAACAAATGTTTCACTTAGCAATGGAAATTTTGGGCTCAATTGTGGTTGCAAGTCAAGGACTACCTGTAGACTGGTAACCTCAGAAAAAGTCTAAAATGGATGAAGCGGAGAAGTCTCTTCCAATAGAAACTTGGACTTAAAAAAAAAAAAGAATGCTATTTTTAAGAACACTCTACTGGAGTTAAGTAGTCAATAAATTTAAAATAACCGCAATAGCAGCTGCAACAGCAACAATATGCATCGTGCACCATTCAATGTCTGTATAAATATAGGAAATACAGCTCCCTAGAATTTTGACAGCCCTCCCAGAAGACTCTCCTCAGCTACTGAAGGATGACTTAACCATTCCACTCACTTCAGTATTATTTTCAATCAATGTGCTGTTAACAGCATGATAATATTTCTTTTGAGAGTTTAGTTGCTGAACGCAGTTGTGTCCTATGGAATATTTCTTTGCAGGGCTGCACCAAACACATTACCTCTTCTATCATCGTCATCATCATCATCATCATCATCATCATCATTATATCTTTTATTTATTAAACATGAAACTCAAGTCAGCTGAACACTGAAAAATGTGTCACAAATATAATTGACTGGTGCTAATGGTTGATTACAGGTTGCTGCCAGCTTTCTAAGCTATCAACCAAGTATCTTCTTAAAATATATGATGTTTCGAGTAGCGCATTTTTTTGCAGTTCTGCTGCTGTTATTGCAAGAAGCTGCAATTTCTTGATGTGTTTTGTAAAATTCTTGGACATGGTACCAAGTGCCCCAATGAAAATGGGTATCACTGTTAGATGCTTCATCCATAACTGTGTGGTTTTGATGCCTAGGTCGCGATATTTCATGATTTTTTTCCAGTTCTTTTTCTTCGACTCTGGCATCTTCTGGTACAGTGATATCAATAAACTGTACACTTCGGCCCTCGACAACCATGGTGTGTTGTGTGTGACATCTGGTGTGTTGTGTTCCAAATGACGATCAGTCTGTATTCAAAAGTCCCACAAGATCTTCACCATCTCATTTTCGGTAACTTTTTCTATTTTATGCTCCCATGACTTTTCAGATACAGGTAGGGTGTATTTTTTATATAATGACCAGTGGACTAATTTAGCAACTCGATCATGTCTAGCTTTGTAATCAGTTTGTGCGATTTTGCTGCACTCACATATTAAGAGTGAAACAGTTTCAACTTTGTCGTTGCAAAGTCAACAGTTTGGATTAGCAGTGGATTTTTGTATCTTTGCTTTCATGGCATTAGTCTGTAGTGCTTGTTCTTGAGCAGCAAGTATTAAACCTTCCGTTTCTTTCTTGGTGGTCCCCCTCTTAAGCCATGCCCATGTCGAGTTGTCATCACATTTTCCTTCAATGTTTTTCAAGTGCTGTTCATGCAGAGCTTTGATTTTCCATCAATTTAATCTATCATCCAGCTGTTTTTCTTTATATTCTGCCTTTGTTTCTGTTGTTTTTATAATGTTCTCCATTGTTGTTGTTATTATTATTATTATTAATTATTTCTTAGCCAAGATATTAACCAGTAACAGAATAAACTGGAATATACAATATAATATATACATTTAGATCAGTGTTTCTCAACCTTGGCCACAGGTTGAGCTGGCTGGGGAATTCTGGGAGTTGAAGTCCACACATCTTCCAGTGACCAAGGTTGAGAAACACTGATTTAGACTGAAGATGTGAGATGTTGTTTTTGAAGAGTCCTGTTATAATAGACAAGATCCCACCTCAGATACCTTGAAACTCTAATCCTTTTTTAAATTATTGTTCTGTAAATTAAATTCTTTTATTGCCCATTCCATCTAATGACTCCCTACAGGTAGTCCTTGACTTATGGACACAATTGAGCCCAGCATTTTTGTTAAGTGAGACATTTGTTGAGTGACTTTTGCCCTGTTTTACAAACTTTCTTGCCACGTTTGTTAAGTGAATCATTGCAGTTGTCAAGTTAGCCACACGATTGTTAAATGAATCTGGTTTCCTGAATTGACCTTACTTGTCAGAAGGTCGTAAAATGGGATCACATGACCCCTGGACACTGCAACCATCATAAATATGAGTCAATTGCCAAGCACCTGAATTTCGATCATGTGATCATAGGAATGGTGCAGCAGTCCTAGGTGTGAAAAATGTCACTTTTTTCAGTGCCACTGTAATTTTGAATGGTCACTAAACAAAAGAGCCGAGGTGGCACAGTGGCTAGAGTGCAGTACTGCAGGCTGCAGGCTGCTTCAGCTGACTGCATTAACAGAGGTATACAATCAAGATCAAGTGTGGTACTAATACCACTCTATAAAGCCCTAGTAAGATCACACCTGGAGTACTGCATCCAGTTTTGGTCACCACACTATAAAAAAGATGTTGAGACTCTGGAGAAAGTGCAGAGG
>JANHFM010008690.1:15200-36324 GCA_032468115.1 Grayia smithii
ATGCCTCTCGTAAATCCAGTTTGGTGAAGATACGCCCCTTTGATAACACCACTAAGAGGTCTTTAAACAGAGGGAGATGGTACATATTCTCTATACAAATTGCATTAAGGCCCCTGTAGTCCATACATAGATGAAGGCCGCCATCCTTTTTCTCTCAGAACAACACAGGGGCAGCCATACGGGCTCTGCTGGGTTGTATAAACCCTCTAGCAAGGTTTTTGTCTATGTATCTGCATAATTCCTGTAACTCCTTTGGGGTCATGGCATACATGCGGGACTTCGACAATGGGGCTCCTGGATTAATTCTATAGCACAATCTGTTGTCCTGGGAGGAGGTAACACCTCACACTCATGTTCATGGAACACTTCTGCCAGGTCATTGTATTCAGGTGGGAATTGGGGGGCCTCTGGCGTGTTCCCCTGTTCTGATTCTTTCCCTGCCATAGACCCCCTAGATGAGGAGCCTACAGGTTTCTTTGTAGCCGGCTCTGGGCCGATGACTACCCTTATTTTCCGGAAGCCGTCCTTCTACCACAAGATAGGCTTCCGGTCCAGGCCCACACGAAACTGGTGCACTAACATGCGTCCGGCCATTATCTCAATCTTCCTGCTACCCTCCTAAACTCCTTTACGTACTCTCAGGCTGGCCTGCCCCTCTGCCTTAAGGACATTAGCTCACCCTCGGTCAACTGTATCCTCAACCCATCCTTGAACCGCTGGCGTAGGGCCTCCAGAAACGGGCCCATGCTGGTCAGCTCAGGAGCATGGTCTGTGTGGAGATAGGCCACCCAGTCCACCGCCTCCCCTGTCAGTAAACCTGTCACCGCTACCACCATCGCCCATTGTGACGGGTAGTGGTGACCATGCAGGTCCAGATGGCTGAGGACCTGGCTAAGAAAAAGGGCCACGTGATCCGGACTCCCATCAAATGCTGCCTGGATGGGGGGTGGGCCCCAAAAGGGTTGAGGACCCCACCCGCTGGTCCCCCCTGACCTGCCACCACGCTACCTTCCAGACCACCCCGCTCCGGGATGCATGCTGATCTCCTGGACCTGCCTGAATCTGGGGGCTCTAGGCTCAACTGTTCGCCAGACATCTGGGGCTGCCGGATCCTTACCACCTCTTTCCCCAAGGATGGTTCCACCACCCTCTTACTAGGCTGGCCCTGCCTCCATTGCTCCTTGGGTGGTCTCAATTTTGGACTAGCCAACCGGAAACATCCGTTTCCCCCCTCTGCCCATGGCTGTCAAGACGGGTATCGCGAAAACTGGCCTCTCTGACTTTCTCCCTTAGAATTTCCAACGTACTAGCGCCTATTCCAGTTGAATAGCTACTGTCCCACTCCTCCTCCGCAACCCACCTTCTTTCTCTCCATCCCCTGAATGCATCCAACGAAGGGGGTTGCGCCTCTGTTCGTGTTCCTGGAGGGACCTTCAAGATGGAGCTATGCCACCAATTCGTTGCATCTGGCCTGGCTGTCACCCCTTCCTGCAGCTCCTGACATCCACTTGCGTCCAGTGGCACAGGAAGCAGCTTCTCTTTTGGACACACAATGAGCGGCTCTATTTCCTCAGCCACCTCACATTCAGCCATTTCTTCGCTTTCTTCCCCCAATTTCGTCAGGGTCTCAGTCGTGCCCTCCGCCATCCTGGCATGCCCAGCCGCTGCAAGGGTTACGAGACAAAGCATAAGAAGCTGGGTAACACCGACTTTGTCAGCTTGACTGAGGAATGAAATGAGTCATCTGCTATCTCATTTATAAGTTGAATGAAGACACCAGGCGCCCCTTGCAGGCCGAACGGCATAACCTGGTACTGGTAGCTGCCAAGGAGACAGGTAAAGATGGTTTTCCACTCATCGCCAGGCATTATACGCACCTGGTAATATGCCTCTCGTAAATCCAGTTTGGTGAAGATACGCCCCTTTGATAACACCACTAAGAGGTCTTTAAACAGAGGGAGAGGGTACATATTCTCTACACAAACTGCATTAAGACCCCTGTATTCCACACATAGATGAAGGCCACCATCCTTTTTCTCTCAGAACAACACAGGGACAGCCTGTGTAGGGTAATCGTCATTTAGTAGTATTTTATTTCGACCCGTACTCATCTCCCAAGCAAAGCAACGTACAATCGAAGTCGGCGTTGAGAGCAGCTGCCTCTCAACGCCCTTTAAGTACCGCAGACTTTCCTCCACCAATGACAGATCGTGGTTTACGTGACATCATTACCATAACCAATCGGCTTTGTGCAATCCGCCCTGTCCCAGCGCCAGCTCTACCACCAGTCCTCGGTGCCCTAAATCCGACCTCCTGCATCCCTCACCACCCGTGCAATGTCATTTATGCCTCTGTTATGCCATTCCCCCCTTCTGTTCCTCTGATGGCCATCTGCTGCTTCGTTGCGTCCCCTCCATGGTTCGCCTGCTGGGATCGTTGTTGGACGTGGCGAGCCAAGGCTGGGCTCGACACACTGTCTGTCTTGAGGGACTTACTCCATGTTTACCAGCTTGCATGGTCCGCGAGGTGCTAGGAGAGCAGGAGATTATGCTCTCACACCATTTAAATAGCTGAGGCGCAGCAGAGCACTTGGAGTGGCAATTTTGCTGGACTCCACACTCAGTTTTCTTGCTGCAATTTTGAATTGCTCCACATGGCGCTTAGGAAGAATTCGCTCTGGCAATATCTGATCAGCTGTGAGGTACGGCGGAACTTTGGCACCTGCGCACTCACTCTAGGAAGTGGCTAGCCTTTGGGCTTGTTTATTTTGCTACGAGGTGCTGGGAGAGTGGAAAATTTCCACTCTTGCACATACTTAGCTCCAGCAGAGAGGTGTGGCTGGCTATTTGGCGCAGCTTCATTGCAGGGAAAGCATGCTTCAAGGCTAGAGTTCTGTGGGGGTGCTGGATTTTCCTGGTCTTCCAAGTGGATCCACCACCGCCCTTGGACCTGCAAGAAGATTAGATCCAGTGCAGGGTGACTTCAACCTGGTCTGTATAGCATGGGCAGTTATAAGATGGCAGAGTGAGCTTCATCTCCTAACAAGGGCCAGGCAGGTCCTCCCAGACTTCTTACAGTGGGAGATTGCAATAAAGGGACATCTCAAAAAGCAAGTTCCAAAATGCAACTCTCTAAGAAAGATTCTGGTGCCTTGGAAAAAGATGCCAAGAGGCACCACAAAGCTATAGAAAAGCAATTTTCCAAAGCCCAACAGCAAGCTCAGGATCCCGCAGAGCCCATTTTTCCTTTGCAGAAGATGTTTTTCCTGCATCATTGCACCCTGATTTGTCTCCTCAGCTCAGTGAGGTGCAGCAATGAGAGTTGTCACCAGAGGGAGCTGGAGAGCTTCCATCTACCTTTGCAACAGGGCAGGAAGAGAAATTACTGCCATTTACAGGTGTAGCTACTACTAGTTTGCAACAGGGTGCTTCTTCTTCTAGGGCCTCTGTTCCAGAAGCTACATTTAGTCCTACTGCGGTGGGGCTCCACCCAGAGGAGGCCCAGGGATCTGGGTTATCCAAAGATATGAGGAAAATTGCTGCAGCCATTTTACAAGGTATAGTGGCAGATTTGCAGCAGAGAGGTCAGTCTTAACCTTTTCCACCCAGCCTGCAGGCCCAGCTACCAACAACCATCCCTACACTGTTTGATCCATCTTCTCCATAGCCATCTATGCATAGTGTAGATTCATTAATGGGAGAGGACAATCAGGGTGAGCAGGAATTTTTTTGATGATGAAGGAATGACTCCTGATAAACCTTCCTTCTCAGGTCGTTTTGTTCTGCCTTGTTTAAATCCTTATTATTTAAGGCTAAGACAACCACAAACATGGGAGTAGTGGAACCCCCTCCTGGTCAATCCCAGGCTCTTCCAGATCCACATAAGGGTTTGTTTTCAGAGCCCATTCTGGAGCAAGAGATCATTCCTTCACCTAAGCTGTTCTTAGACGTTATTCAGCATCAATGAACCCAACCTGGTGCTATTGCAACCCCTAATGGGAACAACAGGAAGCTTTATTGCGCTTGCCCCGACCTGGAGGAGCTCCTCCAATTACCAACGGTATATGCTCCAGTGGCAACGCTGACATCTTCAACTATCCTTCTGACTGACATTGCAGAAGGCTTAAAGGCGGAGGACCAGAAGGCATAAGGCACCAGGCAGCTGTTTGGGCCATCAGGTCAGCAAGTGCGGCCTCCTTCTTTAATTGAGCCTTAATATGATTATGCCAGATGCAGGCGAGACTGCCTCCTGATGTGACAAGACTGCATCAGGATCTAAACAAACTTATGGCAGCCACAGTTTTCAGCCAACGCAACTTTGAATGCAGCAAAATTTGCATCCAGGGCTTTAGCGTCCACAGTAACATCACGTCACCTCCTGTAGCTTTGCCATTGGCATGCTGACAAGCATCAAGATGGAGGTTGGCTCCAGCTCCCTACAAGGGGGCAAACCGGCTTTGGTGAAGCCTTGGACCACATCCTGATTGAAAGCAAGGACAAAAAGAAAACTATGCCTTCCATGCCATGCACAGGCGGGTGGATCATAGGCCCTCACCTTATTATCAGACAGCCATATCGATCGGCAGAATCTTGGGCCAATGTTTTGCAGTTTCAGCAACCATCTTATCAGGGACATGAGCAGTTCCTGGATAGGTCTTCTTATCATGACAGAGGGAGATGTCAGCTCCTGTCAGTGGCCCTTTCACGGGTCAGGCAGTCTCTCCTTTCATTGAGGCAAATCTCCAGCACCACATCTCCTGTTGGCAGCCGATTACAACAGTTTGTAGGCCAGTGGGAAGGGACCATGACCGATGCATGGGTTCTACAGACAGTGCAGTTGGGCCTCGCACTGGAATTCCTCTTCAACCCCCCCAAACATTGAGTTGTGCTTGAAATTGTAAGCCGCCCTGAGTCTCTGGAGAAGGGCAGGATATAAGTGGAAATAAAATAATAATAATAATAAATTAAAAAAAACCGATTTATTCATTGTCCAGTCCCAGTAAACATCAAAAAATAAAATCTGATGGAAGCCGAGATCTGACATCTGTTGGAGATCAACACCATTGAACCAGTTTCAGAAGGTCAGGAGGAACAAGGGTTTTACTCAATCCTCTTTTTGGTAACAAAAAGTTTGGGGGGCTGGAGGGGAATTCTGGATTTAAAGAAACTCAATGCCCATGTGGGCTGTCTATCCATCTGTGGTCTCTACAATCCATCTTCGGCTGCATCGGGGAATGCGACATGTTAACATCAATAGACCTCAAGGAAACCTATCTTCATGTGCCCATATGACCAGGCCATCACAAGTTCCTGTTCCTGAAAGCCACTTCCAGTACCGGGCTCTGCCATTTGGTCTGTCATCTGCTCCAAGGGCCTTTACAAAGGTGTTGGCAGAGGTGGCAGCACACATCAGAGCAGTCCCTATAAGATTATAGTGCTACCTGGACGACATTTTAATCCAGTCAAGCTGAGCGTCGTGAGTGGAACAGGATCTCCAGACAGTAATATGGACTCTTCAGGACCATAGCTTCACAGTCAACTTTGAAAAGAGCCATCTGGTTCCCTGCACCTGCCTTCTTCATCTAGGCATGGTGAAAGACTCCACATCTTGCCAAGTATTCCTTTCACTGGACTGCCAGGAAAGTCTACAGTCCTTAGTGGACAAGATCGTTACTCTGTAGTCGGTGCCTTTGAATCTTCTCTCACAGCTCTTCAGGACGATAATTTTGTGTTTGGGCACAACTGCATGTCGGGGCACTACAGTGGTTTCTGTTACCGCCTCAGAGAGCCAGAAAAAGCAACTCAAAAGACCAAAGTGAGACTTCCATCGAAGGTCCTGAGGTCGCTACACTGGTGGACTTCTCCACCCATACGACATCTTCAAAGAGGCCCAGCACATCACAGTCACATTGGACATGAGCCTCTTCGGTTGGGGCGCCCACTTCCATTCCCAGGTGATTCAGGGACGGTGGTCTCTGACCGATCTCCAGAACAATATCAATTGACTGGAGCTGAGGGTGGTCTACCTTGCCCTACATCATTTTCACAAAGCAGTGTCAGGTCAGCTCATACTGACAGACAATGTGGCCACCAAGGCACACATAAATCAGGAAGAGGGCACTCGCTCCAGATCCCTCCTGGCAGAGGCGGAGAAATTGGGGCTCTGGGCGGAGAAACACGTTTTCTCCATCAGAGCAGAGCACATTTCAGGGATCATGAACGTGCAAGCAGATTGGCTGAGCAGGATGACTTTAGACCACTCCAAGTGGCACCTGCATCTGGATCTCTTCAATGAACTTTGGAAGAGATTTGGTTGCCCGACAGTAGATCTATTTGCCCATCCATCAAATGCCCAGTTGCCGAGGTTCTTCTCCAGGTTCGCAACCCTGGGAGCGGAAGGAGTCAACGCCCCCCCGCAGTCCCTGGCCTCAGGGTCTGCTCTATGCCTTTCCCCCAATTCCCCTCGTTCCGAGGGTCATCAGAAAGGTATTGAAGGATTCATATGGACTTCAACCATCAATACCCTTGCATCTTCTTCTTCAAAAATTTGTTTAGATTAAATTGTTTTCTTAATGTATAGTACTACCCCTCTTTTACTTTGATTAGCAAGTGTTGTATATAAAATTCCCAGTTTCAGCTGCTCCAATAGATATTTATGTTGTTTCTTAATGTGAACTTCTTGTAAGCATATAATCTCTAATTTTAATTTTTCTAATTTATTAAAAATTCTTTTTACTGCTGAAAAAGAGATTTTCAGTAGTAAAAAGAGATTTTCATAGCTGTAATTGAAGCTCCGCCTACTCTTGAATAATTCCTACCCAGCTTAATCGTATACTATCCTGGGTGATTCTTCTAAAAAGTTAACATTATTCCGCTTAAAGCTTTCAGTTCCATACATTTCTTTTAGGGATGAAGTTGATGGGTTTAGGGATGGGTTTTTATACAATCAAATATCAGAACAGTAGTAGAAAGCACCTGTAAAGCTTCCTATTAAATGTGAACCAAGCCGGTATGACTTGTTCAATAAACCATGAATAAAAATGCCCTAACTTAGAATTATTTCTGATTCTCAAGTACCATGTTACTGGTCTTATGGAGAATTATTCAGTAATGTATTGTCTTAACAATCCAAGTTCATTCTACAGGTAGTCCTCGACTTACAACAGTTCGTATTGTGATTATTCGGAGTTACGATGGTACTGAAAAAAGTGACTGATTTTCACACTTACAACCATTGCAGCATCCCCATGTTCACATGATCAAAATGCAGATGCTAGGCAACTGGCTCATATTTCTTACCTTTTATAACTTCTGACAAGCAAAGTCAGTGGGGAATTCAGATTCACTTAATAGCCGTGTTATTAATTTAACAAGTGCAGTGATTCACTTAACAACTGTGGCAAGAAAGGTCATAAAATGGAGCAAAATTCACTTAACAAATGTCTCGTTTAGCAACAGAAATTTTGGGCTTAATAGTGGCTGTAAGTCGAAGACTACGAGTATTTCATATTTCTCTCCTATTTAATTTTTATATTGTTAAACGATTCTTGACCTTTTTTTAATTTCCACTGCTCATGTTCAAAAACTGTTTAATTAGATGAAGTTTTTTTTAGGATATACTGTTTTGCATTATACATAGAAACTTAGTGGGGCAGATTTTGATAGCGATGTCTGAGCAAGTAATTAATAGTGTTACAAGTTTAGTGGGTTTACTAAAAAAACGAGTACAGGATTTTCAAAGGGAAAATATGCCAGCAATGTATAGCATTAAAGTAAATATTGAATAAATATTAAATTGGCTATGAATACTTAATTATATGATTAAGAGATAATTAATGCTTCCCTCTAGGAGGAGTGATGCCCATATATTTAAATAAAAAACAGTGATACTATTAAAGGTATAAGATAGGGCAAATATGAAGATGTAGCTCCTGAAATTCTTTTGAAGTTTTTTGTTCATTCCATAGGGATGCATGGAAGAGGTTTTTTTCTGGAAAGCTTTTTCCACTACCCCCATCAAATTTGGCCTATTTAAAGCTAGATCTTTCTTTTCAGTTTTTTTCCACCAAATTTTTGCCCAATTCTGTTTTATTTTTAGGGACCTATACTGCTAGAGTATGGATAGACAGACAAGATAGACAAATTCCAACCTTGTTTATGTAATTTAGTTCCATCATTCTATTAGGTTGAAATGTTTTTTTTGTAAATAACCCTTCTTTTGATCATGAAGAGGTTGCTTTCTCAAGTGTACAATTCTAGTTAAAGTGATTAAAAAAGAAATAGTTACAAGCTAAGAAGTATTTGGAAGATTCTAATGGATTCAGATACTACGGTATTTGAATCCATTGCAGTCTGCCTTTTAGCCAGGATATTGGATTGAGTTTGTTTTGGTTGCCTTGGTGGGAGACGTATACCAGGATCTATATGAGAGGAAGTCTGTCTTTTAATTTTCTTCAGTATATTCAGTCCTTGCTTATTAACTGCCTTATTCAGCAACCATTTGAAGTTACAATGGTGCTGAAAAAAATAACTTTTTGACTAATGCTTACAATTGTGACCTTTGCAGCATCTCATAGAAACATGATCACCATTGTACCCATTGCTTGTTGCCCTGGGCTTGACCTGTTGTAAGCAGACACATAATGGGGAATACACTTTGAAAACAATGTGCTGGCAAAAACAAATGATTCTACATTGTGTGTCTGCTTCCTTTCCAATAAATGTAAATACAAACATTAATCCCATTCTTGTTCATTATCGCAGTGCAGGGGAGCATTCCAAAAGGCAAGGAGTTACAAGGCAAACAAAAGTCAAAGAGACTGGTTAGTCTTGTCAGTTTTGAGCCAGCTGTCCCAGTGTTACTTAGGTACCACTTCTCTTAATGACCAAATTACCAGTCACAATTTTATTAGCTAAACAAGGACTGTATATATTTGGGGGTTTTGATAGTATTTTCTGAAATTTGAGAGTATTATTTTGTGGTGTAGTTTTCTAGGTCAGGCCATATTCATACAGTGGTGGGTGCTGTGAGCCTGCTGTTTTTATATATATACATTGGCCTTTAGTATCCTACAAGATTTTCTCTTCTCCTCATACTGTATCTGCTTAAATTGCAAAGTGAAATGATCTAGAATAAAAGATCTTGACAACAAGTCATTCTCTATTTATTTTGAAGAAAAAAAGAAAAAAAACTAATGTCAATTCAAATATAGGTTTTAAAGAATATAGAAAATAGTTTTTTAAAAAAGAATATATGTGTGTGTGTGTGTGTGTTTGTGTATATATATATATACATACAATAAAATACAGGTGTATAACAGTTTTACTAATGGTTACCATCTGGCTCTAAGGATGTAACCAATATTGTCAGATTCAGGGATGAAAGCAAGTTCAAATGAAATCTAGACAAGACATAAAGAGTTATAAATTGTTATACATGGGTTTGCATTCCTCCTGGAAAAGCAGACCAGGAATATTTCTCAATTTCCAGCTGTTGACAGTTATATAAACTTGGTTATATTAGACTAATCCAATGTGCTGTATGTAAGAGTACCTTGAAGAGTGTCCAAAAGCTTCAGTTAGTGCAGTATATGATAGCTGAGCTGCTCACTAGTAGTGCATAATAACAGAAATCATGCTTGTATTGAAGGACCAGGTTTAGTTGCTGTGCAAGCTGTTGATTTTATATTCTGTTCATAAAAATGGTTTAGGGCAGTGATGGTGAACCTTTTACTCACCGAGTACCAAACAGCTTTATTTGCACACATGCTATCTGCATTAATGCGCAGCTCCTCCCCCGTGCGCTGTGCATGCAACTGCACCTTCTGCATTTGCACACAGCTTTTGCGTGTGCCTCATGCGCTGCATGTGCAACCACCTTCTGCACATGCATGTGGCTTTCACGCGGTTCCCTGTGCGTTGCGTGTATAATTGCACCATCTGTGCATGCGCGCAGATTTCACACAGCTTCCCCATGCACTGTGCATGCAGCTGCACCATCTGCAATGCACGTGGTTTCCATGTGCCCAGTGCATGTGTGTGTACGCCATCTACACATGCCCCCTCTGTATGCAAATACCAGCACGCATTTGCAGTGCTCCAAAGACCAGCTGGGTCCC
This sequence comes from Grayia smithii, assembly GCA_032468115.1. NCBI lineage: Eukaryota > Metazoa > Chordata > Lepidosauria > Squamata > Grayiidae > Grayia > Grayia smithii. The sequence goes on from JANHFM010008690.1 coordinate 25,318, forward strand.
CTGAATTGCACGCATGCACACTGTAGGCCCAAACATCAGCTGATGTACGTGCGCATGTGCAGCTGCTAGTGAGTTGGGCGACAACTTGCCTACCCAGAAAGATGGCTCTGCATGCCATCTCGGATTTGGGGCCTATTTATCCGAGGGACTTAATATGAATCTGTAGAGAAGCTAAATTCGGCAAGAGATATCTCCTTGCAGATAATTGAACTTTCATTTTTTAATGGATACACAGAAGCTTTTTCTGTATGTAAAACAGAGGATCTGTTCAGTGTAGTTAGCATCTCTACTAAAGAGAGAAAAGATAACAAATGATACCTTGTTTTACGCTGAATATAGTGTTTGGGAATGGAGAACATAGATCCCAGTGACTGTTTAGAATCAATACCGTAGATCAGAATTTGCCACTAATACGTTAAGTATGATTGAGCAGTATACAGGTAGTACTTAAGTTACAACTAGTCTCTTAATAACTGTTTGAAGATAAGATGGACTTGAAAAATTCTACTTACTATCTGTCCTTGAAGTTACAACTGCTGCACCAGCCTATTACCACATGAGTCATATAATTGCATTTTGGGCCCTTGTCAACCAGCTGTTATTTATAACCAGTTGCAGCATCCTACAGTCATATGATCACATTTTGCTACTTTTTTTGATGTTTCGGACAAAAACTTCCATCGAGTAAGTTGGATTTGTACTTAACTCGATTCACTTAACAACCATGGTAACTTGCTTTATAATCACCATAAAAATAGTCATTAAAATAAGTTTGATCATGTGGTGACTCAAGTTACAACTGCAAGAACTGCAACTTACAACAGCAAATTCTGGGCTCAATTGTGATTGTAAGTCAAAAACTACCTGTAATTGCATATCCAGGAATACTCTGTAGCACGGAATAATAATAGCCAAAAAAGGAAAAAACCCTAATACTCCATGAGAACCTGAATGTGTATTACCTTCCCTTCAACTTATATTCCAAGTACTTAAGATAGAGCCAATTTGAGATTTTTTAATATATTTTCCTCATTTCCCAGGCTTAACTCGTGTTTTTAAGCACTTTTCTATAACGCAAAAAGGGATGAGAAATTCATGGGAGTCATTTTTTTTATTCCTTCAGTCTACATGAAGAACATATTTTCTGCAAAGAAGCCTTGAGCAATCAGAATCAGTTAAAAATGATAGTATCTGTTTCCATTTTCTAGTCAGCCATATGTTGCAGAGAAGAAAGCAAGATGGCACTATATGCTATAGAATTGCATCATGAAATTCTGCCAGATTTTTTTTTATTAGCTGCTTGTTTCAATTTTCAAGAAGACCTATAAATTTTAATGCAAAATGTCTTAATAATGCAGAACTCTTATGTAGCAACACTTGTATTGCCTAGCATGGTTGTAATGTTTTTCTACATATAAAATGCTTGGTATTGAATTGTATTGTATTGTATTGTATTGACAGCAACATTGCCAGTGCTGGTTGAAGAGCTTTTGGATTTCAGATTTTATGACTCAGTTTTTCCTTTCTTTGGTTGATAATTTATTGGAAGATACTGAACACTTCAAAAATGACATCTACTTGAATTGCTCTAAACAGGGATGATCAGGGATGTTTGCATTTAATAAATATAACTATGATACAGTTAAATTAAGCTAACTTTACCTATACTGCCTTAAGCAGATAAATGGTGCTTTTAATGTATGTACAGTAGTATTACATAATGAATTATGAATACGTTTTATTCAAATCTTGTTTGATTAGCCTGGATGTTCTGCCTGAATTTTCAACTCAAGTTGTATATGTTATGTTAATTTTAAGGATAATTTCGTAAATAGTAATACAAGCTATATAATCAAAGACATTTAATATACCGCAGTATGTTTTTTGTGGCAGAAAAATAAACATATTCTGTATTTCAGAGTTGAAACCTTTCTCCTCGAGGCTGTAGTTTATTATAGAGTTGCACATTGAGAATTCTATTCAAAAAGGGGTGCAGTCAGGATAGAAAAGTAAAGTCAGATAAAAAAGTGGTGGATCCAGGACAACATTTTAAACAGTTAAAAAAGCCCTAGCAAAACAAAACAAAAAATCATAAAACCCTCTTATTGTATTACAATGTTATGCCAAAAATGAAGTATTATAAAGGTTTGGGGTAATAAAAGAATAGAGATCACAGAGTAACACGTCTACTTTATATAGAAGATAAATGATCAGTATCGGTTTTTAAATTTTTAATTAAAAATAAGATCCAGTTTTATAGTGGATTTGTTTTATTTATTTTATTAATCAAATTTATATGGCCATCCATCCCATGTAAAGTGACTGAGCAGCATACCATAATGAAATGTAAAAAGAAATGGAGAATGGTCAATTATCTTTCAGCAATACTGTATTTAATTTCATTTTTGGTTACAGAAGGACATCCTAGATAAGCATGACACTGTCTAATAGAAATATTGAAGTGCTCTGGACAGTAAAATAAATTAGAAATTTGACTAGATAAGAGACTATCACCAGCCCAAGCAGAATGAATGATTCATTCCATATCTAATAAACTGTGCAACTGAAGAAGTCAATTAGTTTTTCCAAGTGAAAGAGAATTGCAAATGGCTGTATTCATTTACAGTTCATGTGCTATTCCACAAAATCAACAATATTTTTAATATCAGGATTTTAAAAGGTTTTTCTTAGTAAACACAACATAATTTTGTTTATACTAGTATTTAGTTTTACATGATATACTCCACATACAATTTATTTTCATTTTTATGCCATTATTTTATTCTTATGTTCAGATACCAAGGTATAAAGGACATCGTAAACAGAAAAGGTGCTTGAACACAACTGAGCAGGTAAAATGCATGAGCAGAAGAACCTGGCAAGTGCCTCTGTTTCTAACTTGAATAAAAGAGCAGCTTGCACTAAAAAGTAAATGCAACTGGCTCAATTGCATTTTGGTAAACTAACTCCACATATATATAGGTGTAACATGTACTTTGAAACACACAATAATCACAATTATATGAACATTTAATGAAATGTGTATAATTAAATTAGGTTGACAAATACTTATGAAGTGCCCATTTGTCTGGTTCCTTAATAACTTAAAAAGTTAAGTGTTTCTAAATGCTGATGCTTTGTGTCATGTTTGACAACTGAATCCTTAACATACACCTATATTTATTTAATTCAGTTGATATTGTTCATGGATACTATCAGTTCTTGATTTTTGTAAACTAATTTATCTATGACATTTACTATGAACAAATGCAGAGGAACCTAGAAAATCTTGAAGTGTTTCCCCAATCTTGTTTGCAGGTTGGCCTAAAAATGAGATAGGAAAGCTCCAGGTAACTCTAACCCTTGGATGAAGCAGATTAGGTAGAGAGCCTTTTCAGTCAGGATTCAAGATGGGCTATAGTAGTGGGACAGCATTGGTTGCACTTGTCAGTAACCATTGGAAAGCTTGGAATAGAGGTCATGTGTCTGTCCTGAGTCTCTTGGCAGCTTCTGATATCACTGAAAATGGTAACTTTTTGGACTGGCTCCGCAAATTGGGAGGCACTATTTTGTGATGGTTCTCCTTTCTCTGTGGCTTGTACCAGTCAATTGTGATGTGTGGGAAGTGATATGCACCCCTAGGTTACCAAGGGTACCTCCGAGCTCAGGGCTCTGTCTCTTCATATTTAACATCAAAGCTGCTAGGAGAGATCCTCAATACAGTGATTGTACCCAGTTACACATCTTTAATCCATGCTGGACAAGTGGTGCTGTTCAGTTGCTGGCTCTGTGCCCAAAGGCTGTAACAGCCTGGATGGGGAAAACTGACTGTGTCTCAACTCTAGCAAGATTGATTGTGGGTTTTTGGCTCCCCAGGGTCAGGAGAGTTGCTATCTCTGACTCTGGATGGGATAACACACAGAAAGATCTGGTGTGCAATTTGGGTTGTTTTTCTTCTGTTATTTGGATATATTTTAAGTCTACTGTATCTTTCCTTCTCTGATGTTTCAAAAACTGCTCAAATGCCCAATTTGTAAAGTGTAGCCTGCAGACATTTTTGCATGTAGTAGCTGTCAGGGATTGTGTATCAGGATAGATTCATTCTTAGTTCATCACCCCTGGAAAGTAAGGTTAAGTGTTACTTGATAATACCAAAAACAAAGGTCAAATGTAGTATCAAAACCAGTTTTATCTCTTGAAGGAATGAACCTAATACAAACTTTTTCCTACAGTGAGTGGAGTTGGTTAGGCTACTCACTGAAGCTCAGGAAGAGAATGTTGGCGATTAACCTGTTCTAATCCTTACTTCTTCCCAAAGGACATTTAATCAAAAATGCTTATAATACCATCTCCTCAAGACCATAAAACAAAACTTACTTTATTTATCCAATCCCTTGCATCTAGATATAATAAGCTGAAGAAATGAACACTGATAGTTAACTGAATTTTATGCTGTTCTTCTTCTCAGATGTTAAAACTCCATTTTTACTCCCTATTCCCTGTAATCCCTTAATTTGGAGTAGAGTCAGGGTGACTGGATGGAGCTGAAACATCCATCCAACTACCGTGTTTCCCCTGAAAATACAACCTACCCCAAAAGTAAGGCATAGCTTGATTTTACACGTGCGCCGAATATAAGCCCCCCCCCAAATAAGCCCCAATTAAGACCCCACCAGCTCAAGGGTGCACAGGTAAAAATTAAGCTGGGATGGGGGTGGGGGAGGTGGAGCTGCCCTACTACTTATTTTCGGACAGTTGCAGCCAGGCCTCACAACCCCTGACACCTGCCTTGCTGACCCATTTCTTCTGGAGTTCTGTTATCAGCTGCAGAGACCTTCAGAAAAGTCATGTCGAGGGCAGAAGAAGTTCCTGAAGGCTTTTGACAGCAAAAAGAGGCTAGGAGCAATGCATGCAAGTGAGGTGGAAAAAATACATAAGACAGGGTCTTATTTTCAGGGAACCATGTATTTTTTCATTGACCATTTTTCACAACAAGTGAAAGTCCTTGACTTAGGATCATTTGTTAGTGGCTGTTTGAAGTTATATTGCCACTGAAAAAAGTGACTTATAGTTAGTCTCGCACTTATGACCATCACAGCTTATCCACAGCCACATATTCAAACTTTGGACACTTGGCAACAGGTATAGATTTATGACAATTGCAGAGTTCTGGGGGTCACCTGATTGCCATTGGTGACCTTCCCAGTTGGTTTCCAACAAGCAAATCAGTGGTAACCTGATTCACCAAATAACCATGTGATTCACTTAATGATCATAGTGATTCACTTAACAACCCCAGCAAAAGTCTTAAAATTAGTTATTCATTTAACAGTCCTCTTGCCTAGCAACAAAAATTCCAGTTCCAATTGTGGTTGAAAGTCAAGGGCAACCGGTAGCTGAAGAATCTCAGTTATGGTGGATATGCATCATTTTATATGACAGAATATCTTAACAGTAATAGTTTTTTCATTTTTATACTCCATTCACATTATATAGAATAAATATATTTTAGCATTGAACTTGAAATTTGAAGGAGAGCTCTCTTAGCTTTTTCTATTGTGGTTTTTAATATAATAAAAAAAAATCCTATATGTTGCGGGGGAAATGATATATTTAGGAGGTATATGATTATGGATTTTATTGTTAACTTATTTATTATTTATTTACATTTTCCATATTGTAATCACCTCACACTCACACAATTCCTGGTGGTTTATAAAGTTAATATTTTCCTCATTTTTTCTTTGCAGCAAATTACATATTTAAGATGCTGAATGTGGTAATTTAACTATGAAGATGTGATAACTTGTAGAAATAATTGAACATGGTGTTTAGTGCTGCTATGCCTGACTATAGTCAAATAATAATTTTACATCTTTGGTATTCTTGAGCAAAAATACGGAATATATTCAAGGCAATTTTTTTCTAATTTCTTTGCAAAGAAAAAGGGAAAATTACCATGCATTTTTTTTTGAAGTTTAGATTATTTATGAAGTAAATATATAGCAACTGGTGCTCAGTGGTTGGTTTTTTGCCATCTAGAAATAGTTTTTTCTATTCATCAGTACTCAGACACTCTAGTATTCAAAGCAGAATTGTACATTTTACAATATTATGAAGTACCATAGTGGGGGGAAAATTAACAAGGGAGTGGGAAAGAATGCTTAATCTCTTCTACTTTTTATTCTTTTATTACTAATTTGCTTTTTTATTTTACATGTCAATTTGTTTAGTATTACAGATTGTTGTTTGTATTCATTGTGGGAATATTGGATACCTTAATAATAGCAATAAGCAGAAAACTATTTTTAAGACTCTTAAAAATTGTAAACAATTCAAAGAAAACGGATTATGTGGCATTATTTAAGAGAATGTGTAATTTCTTTAAGGTTATTGAAACCAGTCATAGTGATACAAGCATCTTGTCTGGAGAAGCAAAGAGCAAAGGCAGCATTCACTTCTTACCAAATGAAATAAAAGTAATTTCTGAACCAAACAAAGAAATAGATACCAAAGAAAAAAATAATCTAGCAACAGAAGAGGATGCAGAGGGTGATTCTTTCTTTGATGATCCATTACCAAAACAAGAACAGTCATATGGTTGGTAAGTTAAATATACCGATCTAATGTATTTATTAGAATATTTTTACTTGAAAGATGCTGAGTTTACTTTTACAGTAAATAAAGGATAGGCTTTTTAGCAGCTTTTTTCTTGCACAAAACAAATGGTGAGTAGCTGTTCTACTGCCTATTTTGCACTGCAAAATCTTTTCTTAAATTCTCCAACCTATAGGTTATACTGCTGAAACCTTTCTAGTGTTTTCCTGCCTGAATAAAGTACTGAACACATTTTTTAAATGTATCTTCTATTGGCACTAGAATCTTTTTGACTTGGAAATATTTACATTGTATAAAGAAATATATTTGACCATCCAGTAATAACCTCTGTACTTGCAAGGCATCTTCAGAATATGTTATACAGGTTGTCCTTGATTTAGGATGATTTCTTTAGTGACTGTACAAAGTTACGACGGTACTGAAAAAAGCAACTTAGGATCAGTCCTTACATGCTTATGATCCAGGACTTGGCAACTGGCTCACACTTGCAGCAACCTGATAGCCATTTGCAAATTTCCCAGCTGGTTTCTGGCAAGTAAAAAGCAAATCTGGCAGGAAAGGTCATAAATCGAGGTCACACGATTTCTTGCTTAATAACCACACTGCTTAACAATGAACTTGCCAAGCCAAATTGTGGTTGTAAGTGAAGGACTACCTGTATATAAACCTGACTATTTAAACTTTAAAATTTAAACTAAATTTAGTTTGGCACTAGGAACAGCTGTCTACACAGTGTAAAACATGTTCAGAATGATAAGCCATGAAACATGCTTAAGCCTTTTCATACACTAAATTGTCCTTTCATTTTGCTGTTTTATTATGGTGATTCCATTTTGTATATGCAGTTTTTTCAATTTCAGCTAAAAATTAAAACAGTCAAAAGGCTGCTAATGAAAACTATTTTTGCAAGTTCATCAAATTAATCTGTCTATAAACTATGTTCCCTCAGAATTGACTTCTGTGTGAAGAAATTTTTTAACTAAATCCAGAATTCTAGCTTAGTTGTATACAGGTTATATTACAGTGTAATCTCTTTTTTCATAGAACTATTGATGTTGGTGATCAGTAATTTTGTAACAAATGTTTTAAAGAATCTTCCTATAAGTGAAAGCAGCAGAAGTCTGAGATTAAGTAACAAATCAGTACAGAATTTTGCATTCCTTACTTTGTAGCAAAAGTCATTATTCATTTTGCTAGTTGTCGTATTTTATTAATATGTGAATGGTAAAGTAGTTGGAAGATGACTGCATTTCCCACCTCTTTTTATTAAAGGAAAAATGATTACAACAAAGCAGCAAATGTTGCATCTCTTTCTGATTCATTGCCCATAAAGAGTGGTCTGAATTCTTTGAGTGGAGTACTACCATTAAAGGAGTCTGAAAGTAAGTATTTACATAGATACCTTGGCTGTACTAAACACAATGTAATGGGAATTGGCACTCCCACATCCTAAATTTCATAGTTAGCTTGTGTTACATGATCAGACATCTAATCCATTTGTCATTCCTATTTTATAAGAAAAATGAGAGAATGGGATACACATGACCTGTGACAACTAATTAATTGCAAAAATACAGATCTGATAGCTGGCAACAAGATGTATTGTTTCACTGCTGAACTGAAGTAGCTTTCCTCCAAAAGCCAGGTTAAGTGTTAAAAATGGGATAGCAAAAATGTACTATTTGTACTATTAGATGTATCCAAAGACACAAGAGTGGATTTTGACTTACGCATTAGGATTCCTTCTTTCGCATTCCCACTGCATACTTCCCTTCCAAAAGCAGGAATGGATAGTTCAAACTCATTAGTCCTAAGCAAGCAGGTTTGAGGCCTCGTACCACCAGTCGAAAGAGATATCCCAGTGGGCAAAAGTTGATCCAATATAATTTCCTTTGTTTCCCTGGTGCTGATTCTCCAATTTCCATTCATGTTCATTCCATTCGCATATAAACTCTTTTTCATGTGTCTTTGTACATATAAAATGTCCCTTTTCTAAGCCAGATTTTTCAGATTGTGTTCTGCAGAACCTTAAGGTTCCTTGAGAACTTGATGGGATTCTTTGAGAAACTTAAGAGGAAAAAAGTTCACTCAAATGCACCACTGTCATTAACACTTTGCCTTGATTAAAGGTTCCAGGATTTTTTTCTTTAGATTTAACAGGTTCTGCAGCCTGAAATGTTTGAAAAGTCCTCTTGTAGGTTCTCCTTTTCAACCATCACAGCTCTCTGCACCCAAGCAGTGCAGGTGATAAAGAGCAAGCAAAAATTGGTGTCCAATTTGGACAATTCCCATTGTTTAAAACGATTCAGAAACCCTTTCTGGAATAGATTTTTACAAATGTAGAGAAAAGGAAAGTAAAAGATTTGTGCACCCATTACTAGTCATAATAGTAATATATTAACCTAAAATAGGATTTAATATTAATAATTTCAAAGTCTTATTTTGATTAACAGGCTTTATGTAACGTGAACACCATTTTAATCTTTATTTTTATTTTACAGATGCAAATTCAATTTTGAAAGATGTAAAGATGGTGAATTCTAAACTCGGATCACTTGAACTGGGCAAGTAGCTTATCTGCAGAAGCACAGTTAAAATTTGTATATGTAGTTGCAGAATGTTTTTTCTAGGAATTAATATGGTTTTCCCTTATAGGTAGTCCTCGACTTACAACTGCAATGGAGCCTGCTTATTATGGTTGTTAAATAATGATGTTCATAAAATGGGTCATCATGTGACTGATTTGATTTTTTGGAGGTGGTTATTGAGCAAATAACCATAGCTGTTAAGTGAATCCGCAGTTGTTAAGAGAATGCTGCAGTTGTTAAGCAAACCCATCATTTTCTATGGAGCATTTTTGTCAAAAACCAGAAGTAAATTCAATTTTTGACAAAAATGTCATAAATTATAATCATGTGGGATACTGCAAATGGTTGTAAATGTGGCCCAATGCAATCACATGACTGGGGGGGCAGCCATTGGAACTTTACAATCGGGTCATACTGTAAGTACCTTCTGAGAGTCCATCGGAACTTTGGTTGCTAAGCAGCTGGTTATAAGTCAAGGATTACCTGTAAGTGGTATAATATTAAATGTGTTATTCCCAACTTTATTTTTTTTCCTCAAAAAATACTTGCATTTTATAATAACTTATACTAAAACCTTACATTTATATGCTGCCTGACTCTCAGTTACGTTGGGTGGTTTACAGTTGTTAAAAACATTTGAAAACAGAACAATACAAACTACAGCAGCACAAAAAAAGAACAAAGATGGTAGAAAGAAAATCCTGCAGAGGAGCAAGGAAAAGGTAGAAAAGGGTATTCCTCACCCAAAGCCTGGGCAAAGAGCCATCTCTTCAAATCGCAATAGCTATTGATGTTGATGTCAAATGTATCTATATAGCAAAGGTTCAATTTCAAGTCTTCTAATTCTTCGTTTACTTGTTTACAAACAGGAGAGGAAGATGAATATATTGATGATTTCAACAGGTAAGAGGAGAAATATTAAAATTCCTAGGCTATTAGTTTTCAGGAAGATGGCTATAAATGCATAGCATCATTCAAGGATAGGTCTATATTGAAGTGACTCGTTAGGACAGTGATGGCAAACTCGTGCAGAAATGTTGCGCGTGTGTACTTGTCAGGTCCATGCTCCAGAAAAGCTGAACTTTTGGGTTCTAGTGCACATGTGTGCTCATTGATCAGCTGGTCAGTGCGCATGTGCAGTCCGGTTCTCAGCACTGCCATGCACGCAAAGGGATCATGCCCCAGAAAAGCTGAACTATTGGGTTCTGGTACAAATGCTCACCCAAAAATCAGTTGACCAACCCTCATGCGCACACTGGTTTTCAGCACTGTTGTGCACGTGAAGGACAGCTGATCGTCATGCACACATACGTGCCGGAAAGGTGGAAGACAAACAGCCAAGGATGCACGTGCCGGGAGATATGGCTTTGCATGCCACTTTGGGCACGCATGCCATAGGTTCGCCATCACAGCCCTACAACTTTCCCAATTTGTAGTCTATAGTAGAGAAATTCTGTTTGCAATTTCACATATTTCTAATTAAGCTTACATTGTTTATATTTGCTTATGTCATAATTATAAAAAATGTTATATGAAACAGAACCTCTTGCTTATCTGGTTCTTTTAGGCCTGCCATGATTGTATATTTCCAAAGGGGAGAGATAACTAAGCTAAACTGAATGGGGAAACAGCTACTGTATTTTTCGGATTATAAGACGCACCTTTTCCCCCAAAAAAAGAGGGTGAAAATCAGGGTGTGTCTTATATTCGAAATGTAGCTCTGCCCAACCTCTCAAACGGAGATTTCAGAGGCTGAAAAAAGCTTCTAAAAGAAGCTTCAGAAAAAAAGCCTCCAAACAGA
>JANHFM010008693.1:15536-27048 GCA_032468115.1 Grayia smithii
TTTGGCCACCTAATGAGAAGAAAGGACTCACTGAGAAGAGCCTAATGCTGGGAAAGATTGAGGACAAAAGAAGAATGGGACAACAGGGAACTAGGTGGCTGGATGGAGTCACCGAAGCAGTAGGCGTGAGCTTAAATGGACTCCAGAGGATGGTAGAGGAAAGGAAGGCCTGGAGCGGGTGTCTGCAACCTGTGGCTCCAGAGCCGCATGTGGCTCTTTTGTCCCCCTGCTGTGGTTCCCTGTCTGCTAAACCCACCATTGGCTGGCTCCGCCCCTCGCCCTCCCCTCCCAGTCACTCCTCGCCTGGCTTGAGAAGGTAAGAGTGATTACCTAAGGTAACACCAGGAGCCACAAAACCTTACTTTTTAATCCCACACAACTTCCAATTCCCACCATTCCTTTGTTCCTTTTATTTCAGCATTACCACTATGTGTGGGTGTGGTTGCAAAAGAGGAACAGAAAAAGAAACTTGATGGGTTTAAGTCCCTGAGAGATGGTGCAACTATTTGATAAGCCAGAAAGAGAGTGTGAGAAAATTGCAAGACAAAGCCAACTAGAATAAAAGTATGATATCCTCTCATCTTTATATAACCATCATACAAGCACATATGTCCTGTTCAAAACATTGCAGATATATCGGCTGGATTCACACTAAGTCAAAGTCTGGTTCATTTCCTGCTTAGTGTGACGAATAAATCTAGGTATTATGAAGATAAGAATATCCCTGCTATAGATCAGGTGAAAGCTGATCCCAGTCCAGCATTTTGTTCTTATTGTGCCAAGCAAATGACTCTTAAAAGTTCATAAGAAGAAGAGGAAGACACATCCTTCTCCCATGTTTCTGCATTGCGCTGGCATTTGGGTGCAGGCTGCTCCCAATGTAGACACAACATTGAGTTCTCATGGCTAATGCTGTAATTTAGCTCTGTCCTTGAGAATCAGTGAGACAGAGGAAACAGTTGCTCAGCCCAAGGAAAATAAAAGAGCATGAGAAAGATTCACCCCACCTGGACCATGTTGTTCTTCAAAAGGAGCCATGGATATTTTGGACAAGCTTTCAAGATTTTATTAATGTACTCTTCAACTATAGAGTTGTTGTTGTTGTTGTTGTTAGTTGCAAAGTCATGTCCGACCCATTGCGATCCCATGGACCATGTTCCTCGAGGCCTTCCTGTCCTCTACCATCCTCTGGAGTCCATTTAAGCTCACGCCAACTGCTCCAGTGACTCGATCCAGCCACCTTGTTCTCTGTCGTCCCCTTCTTCTTTTGCCCTCCATCTTTCCCAGCATTAGGCTCTTCTCCAGTGAGTCCTTCCGTCTCATTAGGTGGCCAAAGTATTTGAGTTTCATCTTCAGGATCTGGCCTTCTAAAGAGCAGTCAGGGTTGAGCTCCTCTAGGACTGACCGGTTTGATCGCCTTTATAAAAACTATAAAGTAGCATTTCTGAAATCCCTGTGGTGTCTGGTCCTTGATCTTGTGAGCCTCAATGGGCCGTCAGATAATATTTAACAGAATAATAGAAGAGCAGAGTTGGAAGGGATCTTGGAGATCTTCTAGTCCAACCCCCTGCTAAAGCAGGAGACCCTGTACTATTTCAGACAAAGTGTTGTCCAATCTGTTTTTAAAAAACCTCCAGTGTTGGAGCACCCACGACTTCTGGAGGCAAGTCATTCCACTGATTAAGGCACCAGGCTAGAAACCAGGAGATTGTGAGTTCTAGTTCCACCTTAGGTATGATGCCAACTGGATGACTTCGGGCCAGTCATTATCTCTCAGCCCATGGAAGGAAGCAATTGCAAACCACTTCTGAAAATGTTGCTAAGAAAACCACCAAAATACAAAACTGACTTGAAAGCACACACACACACACACACACACACACACACACACACACACACAAATGTCTTAGTGAAATGCAACTACTATCTTTCAATGGAAGATTTAAAAATGAGAATTTATGCTAAGCTGATTTCCGAAATGGACAAGGGGAAGTTTTATCTGGGTAACCGTCTTAATCATTTGTATGCAATGAATAAAACATTCAAAGTAAAGTATCACAAAAGTCATAATATTAATATTTTTTAAAGTATGCTTACTTTTTTTAAAAAGGGGGGGACCTTACTACATACTACAATAAGAGAGCCAAGTGAACAATTTGTGATCTTAAGAAGTTGGACTTCTCTCAGAATCACAGAGAAAACAAGCAAATATATTTCTTGGAATCACAAGCTTGAATCCATATGGAGTGTACGAGAAGATGCCAGGGCAGGATGTAAGAGCCACCAGAAAAGCAAAATATAAAAGGCAGGAAGAAAAAAAAAAGAAGAAAAAAAAATCAAAGGAAATGTATAAATTGGACTAGGAATTTTTTTGTAGCAAAAAAAAAAATTGCTACAAAAGTAAGGTAAAGGTAAAGATTCCCCTCCCACATATGTGCTAGTTGTTCCTGACTCTAGGGGGCAGTACTCATCTCCATTTCAAAGCCGAAGAGCCATCGCTGTCCGAAGACGTCGCCATGGTCATGTGGCCGGCATGGCTAAGCGCCAAAGGCGTACGGAACGCTGTTACCTTCCCACCAAAGGTCCCTATTTTTCTACTTGCATTTTTACCTGCTTTCGAATTGCTAGGTTGGCAGAAGCTGGGACAAGGAACGGGAGCTCACCCCATTCCGCAGAACTAGGGATTCGAACCGCTGAACTGCCGACCTTCTGATCGACAAGCTCAGCATCTTAGCCACTGAGCCACAGTGTATCTTGCTACAAAAGTACATAGATACATAAATGTGGGCCTGATTTCTTTAAGATTAAAGACAAAAGTGAGATGTCCCTTTCAGCTGATATGCCAGCATCATCAACAAAACTGCAGGCAGGTTTGTCACAGCTCTGAGCAAGAAGCTGGTGAAAGTGATATTTTCACAGCTGAATTTAGTAGAATAACAGAATAAAAGAGCTGGAAGGGACCTTGGAGGTCTTCAGCACCTCTGCTCCAGCAGGAGACCCTATACCATTTCAGACAAAGGATTGTCCAGTCCCTTCTAAAAAGCCTCCAGTGTTGGAGCACCCACAACTTCTGAAGGCGAGTTGTTCCACTGGTTGGTTGTTCTTAGCATCAGGAAATTCCTCCTTAGTTCTAGGTCACTTCTCTCTTTGTTCAGTTTCCATCCATTGCTTCTTGTCTTATCTTCTGGTGCTTTGGAGAATAGCTTGGGTCCCTCTTCTTTATGGCAGAGCCTCCAATATTGGATAACACTGCTATCATGTCTCCCCTAGTTCTTCCTTTCACTAGACTAGACATACCCAATTCCTGCAACCGTTCTTCATATGTTTTAGCCTCCAGTCCCCTGATACCCCTTATTGCTACTCTTTCCAGAGTCTCAACATCTTTTTTATATCGTGGTGACCAAAACTGGATGCGGTATTCCAAGTGTGGACTTACCAAATCTCCTTAATCTCCTCCCAGATTCTAAAAGCACTGTTGGAGAGAAATCGAGTAAACGTATTGAATTTTTCGGAGTATAAGACACACCTTTTTCCTCAAAAAAAAGAGGGTGAAAATCAGGGTGCGTCTTATACTCCAAATATAGCCCCACCCAGCCTCTCAAGCAGAGATTTCAGAGGCTGAAAAAAGCCTCTGAAAGAAGCTTCAGAAAAAAAGCCTCTGAAAGAAGCTTCAGAAAAAATGCCTCAAACAGAGCTTCAGAAAAAAAGCCTCCAAACAGAGCTTCAGAAAAAAAGCCTCCAAACAGAACTTCAGAAAAAAAGCCTCAGAGGCTTTTTTCCTGAAGCTCTGTTTTGGAGGCTTTCAGAGGCAGAAAAAAAAAAGTTTTTTCTGAAACAGAGTTTCAGAAGTTTCAGAGGCAGAAAAAAAAAGCAAGGCACAAAGCTCACATCCAAGGAACCTGTTGCTAAAATTAATCTCTGGAAACAGCTGATTGGGAGTATTCCGGTAGGCAGATCCACCTGCCAATCAGCTTTTTCTTATTTTCCTCCTCAAAAACTAAGGTGTGTCTTATACTCTGGTGGGTCTTATGCTCTGAAAAATACGATACATCATACACTGATGAGCTTCTCTATAGGAATTAAGTATGGTGCAAAAATAAACAGACTCTGCAACTTAATAGGACAAATACTAAGGGAGAAAAAAAAATAATGTAATGTAATTTGCTTGAGGAAATTTACACTGCCCCCCTTCTAAGGTAAGTACTATCATTTCTAAAACAGGTTAACTACAAGGCACTCTATATACAAGCCTGAAAAAGAGATAATTAACTTCCCACATTTCCTTAATAATAGACTCATTTGTCAATAAAGACCCTAGGATTAGTATGTTATTAGGAAGATTTAGTGCTGAAATTCTGCTCATCCTGCTGAGAAACTGACATTACCATTGTTTTGTTTTGTTTTTTGCATAGCAACACAGATTTCTTGACCAATCTCTGCTCAGCTCAGTGATTGATTTGTGCTAAATGAAAGGTTTAAGAGACATCTTTGTTTCAAAAGTGATTTACAGATTGGCAGAACATCAGAACAATTTGGCATCCTCAAAGTGATAAAGCTACCAAATGCTTGACATGTTCTGTAGATTAGACGCCATTTCAGTACATTCAAATCTTCAAAGAAGTGTTAGTGATGAGGCCTTTATGCTATCAATGGATGTATTTTAAAACAAGTTTCTTTGCAATTTATCTTTAAGGGGATACTATTCAAAGGTACTTGTTGAGATATGATTTCTTGACCAGGGTCACTTGGATAACCTAGGGACTCTGAGACACTCAGTGATATGGTTGATCTTGCAAACAATCTTGATTATATTATGTATTATGGCAGAACCAAGACTTTTGCTTCCTGTTCCCTGGGGTTTTGAAGAATTTTGGAAGTTGTAATAAGCTACTTCAGAATTACCACAACAGTTTCAATGTATTTCCCAGATCACAACTGAAGGAAGCAGGGCTTCTGATTTTTAGCAATATATTTGAGACAAGTTTCAGAATCGGGGAGGAAAAAAACTTTTGGGAGTGATATGTGCACCTCTGATTTAATTTATGAACAGCTTTGTTCTCAATTTCCTTTTCATCATAATAGACTCAACAGAATATATAGTTCCACTCTTCTTATGGAGGCCCTTCCTACATGTCTGGAATTAGAATGGTCTTGTATGGTTCTCACTTCTCAATGTCCTATCTAGATCTTCTAATTAAGTCTTCACTCTTTTCCAGTTTCTTCAGTCCAGGTTCTTCAAACCATTCGTTTAAGCCAAGTTTCTCAGAGCTAAATTTTTTAACTCTGTGGTTAATCACTATGGATTTTTTTTCCCTCTTGGAAAACTGGAATTCGCTTTTATGATATGTTTTTCTCAACATTTTTAAAGAATCTGTTTAAAATACTTTGGATGCAATAAAGTGCTTAACTGCAGTTAAGCACTGTTACGTTTCATTGATTTTGATGGGATAGTTAACCCTGACCTTTGTATTACTCTCTTATTGAATGCAGTCATATCTGATAGTAGGTGATTTGACTGGATTGACCGTCTTGACCTGGATTTTGTATTGATATATGGCAGAGAATTAAACTGAAGGCAAAAAAGCTATAGCTTTCTTCCCATTTCATGTCACAAATTAAATAATGTAATATGTGTGTGCATATTTGCACTTTTGATAGCCCTTGTTCATTGGCATCATTAACTTTAATGAAGTACCATATATACAGTTATTTAATACAAAGAATTAATTTTCCATTATACTTAGCTTTCACAAGCTTCCATAAACTCTCTCATAAATTATCATTATTAGATGATTTATTATTAGATGCTTATTCATTTCAGCAAGGTGTCTACTGTAAATTGGTCAAACTCTGTCAACATAAATACAGCTCTCCAAATATAATTGATACTTAAGCAACATTTCTGAAGTTTATTCTTCCATGACAATAAGGGCTACAAAAATTAATGTACACTAATCCAGGAATCAGTTCCACTGAAATGGGGGGGGGGAACCCATCACTACCTTATTTTTAAGGGTACTGGATATGTACGTAACACAATAATACAAAAAAAAAAAAAACCCACGAAATTGCTATCCTTCCATTCATATAGTAGAAAATGTGGAGGATCCAGTTAATGAGGAAGACTACCTATAAAACAGTACCCAACTTGGCAGCTTTCACAACTGTTGGGAGTGTAGTGCCTAAAGTTGCAATTATCAATCTAGATCTCTACTTCAACAGATTTCAAGTTTTTGCAAGTTTTCTGGTCATGTATGAATGTCTATAGAGAAAGCATGAACTGTGGTGGTGCAGTGGTTGGAATGAAATACTGCAGGCTACTGACTGCCAGCTGCCATAAGTTTGGCAGTTCAAATTTCACTGGCTCAAGGTTGACTCAGCCTTCCATCCTTCTGAGGTTGGTAAAATGAGGACCTGATTGTTGGGGGCAATATGCTGACTCTGTAAACTGCTTAGAGAGAGCTGTAAAGCACTATGAAGTGGTATATAAGTCTAAATCAGTGGTGAAATGTAAAATGTGTTACTATCGGTTCTGTGGTTGTGGCTTGGTGGGAGCAGGGTAATGTGACTGGGTGAGCATGGCCAACTTTTTTTAAAAAAGCATTTTTTACAACCTATTCACCCAAATAGGCTGTAAAAAATGCTTTTAAAAGGTTAAAAGAAAAGGCTCTGACAATCACAGCTGATCCTCGGAATCTTTCTTTTTACTTTTAAAAGCATTTTTTTCAGCCTATTGGCCAATAGAATGTAAAAAAATGCTTTTAAAAGTAAAAAAAAGGCTCCAACAATCACAGCTCATCCTCGGAGCCTCTTTTTAAACTTTTAAAAGCAAGAAGTAAGGACACCTGGGCCGGTGGGCAGAGCCTCATGCTGCCATCACTACCGGTTCTCTGAACCACCTGCCACAGTCACTACCGGATCACCTGAGCCAGTCCGAACTGGGAGGATTTTACCCCTGGTTTAAATACTATTGCTATTGCTACTGTATATCTTGTTGATCACTCTCACATAATTCTAAGCTTAGCTCAGCTAAATCACCATCGCCACCATCCACAGCAGCAGTTATTTCTTTTGCTCCATTGACTTGTAGATTAAAAAAATTATAAAATGTTGTTTTCCTAGTAAATGATTGTGCAGAACCAAATCCGAACATTTTCGAACTTGAAATCGATGAGCGCTACAGAGATGTTCTTTTGTATTATTTGAAAGGTGTAGAAATCTGGAATAGATCCATTGAAATCATGGATGCAGTAGGGTGAGAGGCAACCCCTTTACTCCTCTGGAGGACCTGAAGAGGATTTCCTGCAACAAGTAAAGGGGGAGCGGGAAAAACAGAAAAGAAGAGGTACCTTCCTCTGGAATGGATTCTGATGGTATTCAAAAGGTGGAGCCAATACTGTTCAATTTTCACCCAATGAAATGCACAGATGTTTAACTCAGATTTAAACAAGCTCAGAATTAAACCTGAGTTAAACAAATGTTTTATAAGAATTAATAGTATCATTTTGTTATTACTGATAAAACCATGTGATGACCATTCAGTTGTACTGAGTTAAATATACTGAGGAAGAGTCATTTTTAATTAGTGTTTTAGAATATAATGAAATGAATGATAGCATATGGACGTAACAGCAAATGGTATATATTATGATGGTTGGTCAGCTATATTATTATCGCTTTACACGAATGTGAAGTCACAACTGCTGGTTCTTTAGATACTGTTGGCATTCATATGCATTGAGTTCTTCTCAAGAATCTGGGATGTCATAATGTATCAGCATAGCATATGTCTAGATCCAGTAGTGTGGCCACTTACAGGTAGTCCTTGACCTAAAAATGTTCATTTAGTGACCGTTCAAAGTTACAATGGCACTGAAAAAAGTGACTTATGACCAGTTTTCATGCTTACAACGCATCCCCAGTCATGTGATCAAAATTCAGATGCTGGCTATTTATTTATTTATTTATTTATTAAAATTTGTATGCCACTCTTCTCCCGAAGGACTCATGGCGGCTCACAGAAAAACCCATAATAACAGCAAAACACAACAAATCAACAATATATATATATATAAATATATAAACAGTTAAAAATCATTAAAAAGGTTAGCTCAGCCTGCTTGATAAAACAGCCACGTCTTCAGGTCGCGGCGGAAGGAGCGAAGGTCAGGGGCTGTCTGGAGCTCAGCGGACAACTCGTTCCAGAGGGTCGGTGCACCCACAGAGAACACCCTCCCCCTAGGGGCCACCAGTCGACACTGTCTGGCCGACAGCACCCTGAGGAGGCTGACTCTGTGAGAGCGCCCTGGGCGATGGGAGGATGCCATTGGCAGAAGGTGGTCCTGCAAGTACCCTGGGACTAAGCCATGAAGGGCTTTAAAGGTAATCACCAGCACCTTGAAGCACACCTGGAGGGCCACCAGAAGCCAGTGCAAGAGAGATGTAACACAGGAGTAACAGGGCGCTCCCGTAACAACTCGCGTGGCCGCATTCTGGTCCAGTTGGAGCCTCTGGATGCACTTCAAGGGCAGCCCCATGTAGAGAGCATTGCAGTAGTCCAACCAGGAGGTGACGAGAGCATGGGTGACTGTGCATAGGGCATCCCGGTCTAGGAAAGGGCGCAACTGGTACACCAGGCATACCTGCATGAAGGCCCCTCTTGTCAAATTGACTCATATTTATGATGGTTGCAGTGTCCTGGGGTCACATGATCACCTTTTGCAACTTCAATGTCAATGGGGAAGTCAATGGGGAAGCCAGATTCACTTAACAACAGTTTGACTAATTTAACTACAAGGATTCATTTAACAACTGGGTCAAGAAATGTCATAAAATGGGGCAAACTCACTTAATAAATGTTTCACATATCAACAGAAAGTTTGGGCTCAATTGTGGTCGTAAGTTGATGACTGCCTGTATTTATTTATGTTTCATAATTCTACTCTCAATATTTCATAACTCAAGGAGGATGGAATTTTTGTCAATGCACATATTTTCTAAGGTAAATCTCTCAGAAGCATTTTTAATCTTCTGTTGGCAACCAGTAAAAAATGTTTTTCCAACTCCAGTTTAAATTCAGAGAATTTGGAAACTATACAGCATTTATAGCAGTGCACACAAATGAGAGAAATTGAGTCCTTTCTTTCATCTTACAAAGAATATTGGACACTGTTATTCATGGTTGGCTAATAAAATAATAATTTTAAAGGCCTGAAATTCATATGCTGAGCTTTTTTATGTATCACATTTTCTATGCAGCATGTATTCATTTGTGTAATATTGCCTTTTGGACTCTTGATGATAGCAACTGTCTATGCACTTCTCATGTATGCCAAGTTGGGAAAGCTGAGTATTCAGTTCCAAGAATAATTGGCCACTGAAAATTATTATCATTCCATGATGCCACTATGAAATTAAACCTTGAGGCTCTCTAAAAAGTCATGCTTGGTTGAATTAGATGAAAAATGTCAAGAACAACAAAAAGCACCTTTTTTTGCATGGGTCACATTATCCAATACTGCTAGTGAGCCTTTCAAAAGATGCAATGTTGGTTTAAATGAAGAAGCTGCTGCTTGAAAGAAGCAGGAAAGGATTTCTTGAGAAGAATCATCGAGAAAATTCTCAGTGGGATTTTACATGTATGTATCAGTGGTGGGTTGCTCCCGGTTCGGTCCGGTTCGCACAATCCGGTAGCGGTAATGTTATGATGTCACCGAACCGGTTCTCCGCACCCTGGACCCAGGCCCACCCGCATGTCCAAACTTACTTTTTTATGATAAAACCTGCGAAAATAGCGCTCCACGCCTGCACAGAGCACTTGTTTCGAGGTTTTTCCTGAAAAAAAGGTAGTGCGTATGCGTGTTAGCAGGAAGAGAACCTGTAGTAAAGGTAAGTAGAACCCATCCCTGGTATGTATATACACCACTATATTGTTTATTATTTTTTTATAGCATGGCAAATCATGCTATTAATAGTTACCGATCCTTTTTATTTACGGCTAAGTTTGGAATTCCTATCTAGGCAAAACATCTGAGGAATTTTAAGACTTGAAATCAAATAAAATAAGAAACTTTTCCCAAACAAAATTGCTATAAAGAGGAAACAATGGGCAGTGTCCATTGTTAACTGTAATCTAACCTGGATATTTGAGAACACCTGAAGATTTATTCCTCTAAAATATACCTCTATTAAAATCTCCAGGGTGATTTTCTACCACACACTATACTAAAAAATAAAAATAAAACAACCATAGTGGTTAGTGGTAGTATGTCAAAACGTAGTTCAAGCATCCCCTCAAAAAATGTCAGAAATTAAAAACCAGGAAAAATACAGATAAAATATCTTATCCTGGCTCTTTCAAGAAATCAGTGTAGATGATGAATGACTTCTAAAAAAAAAGATTGATAATGTGTAGATGGGCAGTGAGAGACATGCTGAAGTGTCTGCACAATTTGTGTTAGATGAATAGATCAGAGCTGAGGTTTTTCTTCATTTTAGCTCTTGATTGTATGCCAGTTCTTCAAAAATTAGTTTCATGTATGCATATATCCTTGCCGTTTAACTCTTGAAAGTTTAAATAATTGAAGTAGAAAGTTGAAAGGGAGAAAAATGAATCCAGTGTTTTGAATTTAAAGCTCTTTTTATTCCATGCATTAAATAATCCAATTGCTCTTTTTGTATAATGAAGAACAAGGAAGGCAGCAAAACCACAGACGACAATTTAGTAGCCTTGATTGTCCTGAATAAAAATGATTAGCCAAACTGGAGATACCATAAATACTGGGCTTTCTCTTTGATTTTCCAGTGCTTAAACTGAAATGAATTCATCCTATTGGCTAACTAGTAGAGCTTGTTTACAAATCGGTTTGAATGTCTTTGGGTAGGCATCCAATTGCTATGAAGTCATTTTCACAAGTTCCTGTTCTCTTGTGCCATGGCATGGAATGAAAAGTCTTCTCCATTTCAACAGTGATTATTTTTTTTATCAGTTGAATTTTAGGAAGAACTTCTGCCCATAAGAAATAACTTTTGCTAGAATACAATTTTTATAGCTCCCTAGGCACATTCTGATGCATTTATTTTTAAAAGTTATAGGTTAAATTGAGAAATCTGATCCAGCATTCAAATTACCAGTTGGAATGTCAATGGTTGCTTTAAAAAAATAGGTGAATATCTGAAGTGCCTTAAGACAGTTCTAAGTGTTGGGGCTGTAACAAGACTGGCCATTTTGTTTTGAAATTCAGAGGGTTGTAGACCAAACATTTCTGAAGAAGGGACACGTTCGGTCTTTCAGAAGAACAACATTACCTTCTGTGCTAATGCTTAATTTCCCCCCTTGGAGATTCTAGGATCTTTGTTTTTTCATGACCCCTCCCTGCCCTCTTCCTTTTATCCATTATAACTTCTGAAACTAAGTACTTTATGATTATCCTTGACAGGGGTGAAATCCAGCAGGTTCTAACAGGTTCTGGAGAACCGGTAGCAGAAATTTTGAGTAATTCGGAGAACCGGC
>JANHFM010008694.1:63857-77027 GCA_032468115.1 Grayia smithii
AGATGCATGGCTGGCAAACTCTTTATTTTAACAGGAAAAGTTGGGGGTCGTCTTATACGCCCAGTCGTCTTATACGCTGGAATATACGGTATCTCTTTGGATCCATTTCTATTTTTACCGATCCATGACAACAAAACCTCCTTTCTTTTGGCTGCAAACTTTTGTGATATTGTCTGTATACCACAAGGCATGGCATCCACAGAAACATTGCATTGCTGTTAAGAAACACAGCAAAGCTGTGCTAGTGAATAAAGCCCAGTTAAATTCTGTGCAATAACAAAAATTTGCTGAGCTGAATTCTCAGTGTTCTGTCAGATGGTACCTTCCCTTTGATATAATGATGCCACCTCTTCCAATGATGCTTTCTAATACTAACATACAATAATTGCTTTCTGCAATTAGAGGAATAATCTACAGGGACCGAACTCACAAGCTTTTCTTGCGCAGTATCATCACTGCCTTGACATTATTTCCCTGCATGGCAATATTACAATGGTGTAGTGACAACTGTGCAAAAAACTATCCCTTGTAGATTTAAATGCAAAGCAGACAATATTCTTTGCTCTTTGGACTAGTTAAATCAGGTTTTCTTGGGTCTTCTTTTCTCTTTTTTTTTTTTCTGGGGCATGTTTGCAAGGAAAGAAAAAACACATACACAGACACACAAAATAATGAATTGGTCTTATTTCAATCTTATTTCAACTAAGATTGTGTTTACTGCTTATTAATAGGTTATCTCACCACTACTCAAAGGGAGCAGGTTGGTTTGTTTCTAAGAACTGATAATTACTTGCCAAAATATTTTATTCAAACTGCACTGCAGTTACTTTGTATTGAATAATTAAGACAGCTGATATCATTCTATGAAGCAATGACCTAATTTCAGTCTATTTTCCTTTTTTTCCTTTTTTTTTTTCCTTTTTGTTGAGCTGCAGTAAATCAACCTTTCTGTTAAAATAAATAGCTAGCACTTGGGAGTTTTGATATCATTGTTAATTTTGGAAAGGCTTTTCCCTTCTTCAATAGTCATGAAATTTACTGAGTAATTTAGTTTTTTATTGTACCTCAGCTACTAACCTTGCAGAGTTGTTGTAGGTAAAAAATGAAAATAGATTTCCATGTAAAAAGTACTGAATTCCTGAAGAAAAGAGGATTTATAAATATAGTGAATTAATTAAAGCACAGTCTTACTATATAAAGCACAATTCAAATCTGCTGTAAAGTTAAAGGACAGTAAGAAACAGAGCAATAATTCAGATTGAATACTCATACAGTTTTCATATAATTAAGTTCAGAAGCATTCTATTCTATTCTATTCTATTCTATTCTATTCTATTCTATTCTATTCTATTCTATTCTATTCTATTCTATTCTATTCCATCCCAACCCATCCCAACCCATCCCAACCCATTTCAAATTATAGTGCTTGGTGCATTAAATATGCATTTCTGTGAGACATTTATTTATATGGCATGATATGTTGCTTTTTTCTTTGAAAAATACTGTTGCAAAATTTTAGTTTATTGCTTTTTTATATGATACATAACTAAATTTGATAATATCAAATGCTTCATTTCACAGTAGGCTGAAACTTCAAGTAGAATAGGAAATTATTTGGCCTAAAAATGAAGCATAGTCATGAATGCAGTATTTATTTTTTTTAAATGCCATTCCTCAAGCCTTTGTCAGCATAAAGAATCTATATTGGTTTCATTCAGATCTTGGAGAGAATTTAGTAAACACTTCTCAGTAGTAATATTTAGTTTTGACTATAACTCACTATTTATTAATTAAAGTATGTGTTCATATACCTATCCTTAAAAGCATTGATTCATTATGTGCTATCACGTTGACGAGGACCCTGGGCAACCATATCAATATACATTCTCCAGGATGATCTGACCTTAACCTTGCTCTTCAGAACTTCCAATGTTGCAGCCATTGTCACTGTAATTGATTCCTAAATGTTTGTTTAGCAAATGTCTACCCTGGCCACCTCATCTAAGTGGCTCTGCATAGTTTACAAATAACATACTAAAACAATATAAAGCATTACTAAAAGCACAATAAAAACAAAATTAAAACAAGGTTAAAATGCACAAGTTAAAAGTGTAAATCAAAGTTAAAAATTTACAAGGCTAAAAAATTAAGGAGTTGGGCCTCAAGGCAGCAGCCATCCCCATGGTTGCACAACACTTTTAGAACTCCATGCTACCATTACTATAATCATATCAGGAGCCCTGAAGCACTTCTGCACTGAAAGGATGAGGCAGTGACATCACCATTGCCTGAGGGACATCCAGTTGGGGACTCCTTTCATGTCCCCGATAAGCTGCCTACTTAAGTGGTAGCCATCAATCTATTCACAGTCATCTCCTTTTGAACTGCTGGGCTAGAGCAAGTGATGGGACCTCACCTCATCACATGATAACAACTAAGTCTTGAACATGAGCCTGCCAATCGTCACCCCAGCATCCTAACTGTGTGAGCCACCGTGCTCCATGCTAATTGGCAAAGTCTTAAGACTCTTCGGGAGTCTTCTGGAAAACCAAAAGACTGGATGTTCATCTCACCTCTGAAAGTAAGATAATCAAGATGGAAACTGATGTCTTTGTTCTCCTGCTTCAGCTTGAATTGGAACTTACATGTGAGCCATTTGAGATCTGTTCCACAGTTTGCCCCCACCAGGTTGTTGCTCTTATAATTGAGCTATGGTACTTCTTTGTACCATTAATATAGTCAATTTTATTCCAATTTGCTCTATCTGGTGAGAACTATTATATAAACATCATTTTGATTATTTGGAGAATGTATTAGCAATGAAAAAATAATTGGATTAGCAGAAACTAGTCAATTGTTCACTTACTTCATTCCTCCTCCCTCTGTCCAGGTCATACTTGTGAACTAAATTTTCCTCCTTATTTTCAGCATGGTATATCAATCTCCAACCATAAGTAGCACATCTTCTTGAAAGTTTTGTTAATTTGATTTAATTTAACCATAACACTCATCACCCTTTTTGTCTTCAGCATTATTAACTGGAGCGTTAATTGGAGAAACATCATATTAAATTGTTGTTTCCAAAGTTGATATTTGGTATTGTTATTATTGTGGTCATTGATTGCATTCTATCCAAGTGCTGTGTCTTTGACTATGAAAGTAGTGTTATTCCTGCTTTGTTTTTCATGTTCTGAATAGTAAACAGTCTCTTTCATGACTAAACATTCTTTAAAATGTCAATGTATGGTCTGTTCATTTCATGTTTCACTCTCTTCAGTTTTCTCCTGTTCATTTTTCTTATTCCATGTTCCCACTATAACTGTCTTTGCAGCTCCAGATTGTTTCCCTTACTGGAAAGCATTGGCAGGTAGATGTCCAATGTTTAAATTTAGCTAAACACCAAGAGTACTCCAAAAGATCTTCAGCTCTTCCTTGGGAGCATGTTGTATGCCAACCCATGTCATCATCTGGTACCATTTTATCAACACTTTGTGGTACCTATCCAAATGATTTTATTGCCAAACTACAAGAATGGCTTATGACTGTCTTCTTCCATGAAGTTTGAAGGGTCCCCTTTGCCATTGTCTCTAAAGTGATTATACACTCTCAGTATCTTCCTGTATTGCTGATGCCTGAAATAGGTTTCTGCTTGTTTAGCTGCTTTAATTGGAGCAACAATGTATGGCTTCCTTGAATGGCTGTTTCAGAGAAAAACACTGTAAGGTAGTCATATCATTGGATTGCATGGATGTGATTGTCACCTCCAATATTAATCACCTCCAATATTAATTAAGCAGGAAGCCAGTTGGTAGGGTAAATAAGTGGAAAAATGATACAAGTTCTGTGTAGTGCTTAACCACCAATATCCCCTTTTGGCCAGCTAGCTGATTACAGTTTTCAGTCATTCTTGGTGGGTGGGTTCTGTTTCTGTGAGGAGCAAAGGAAATGTTATAAAAGCAATTAATTGACAACTACAATTCTGTTGCAGCCTCTTCTTGCTGTACACTCTCAAATAAACTTTGCCTCTGATCCACTCACTCTAGTGTTTGTTGGATAACTCACCTGGTTCTGAACCCAGGACTTTTTGCTAACAGTTTTGTTTTGCTTAAAACCTCATGATCTTAAAGTGAGTGTCTTTAGAACTGTGGGAAGCCATCCCACCCACGAAGAATGAAATATTTTGGGGAATATTAAAAAGGCAGGAGAGAATATTTCCCCTAAAGGACAAATGGAAAAAAAAATCTTAAGGGAAGCAGAAACCAGCCCCAATTTTCCTGTCCCAAGCAAAAACTGAGGAGGCCAGTTTATAGAAATGCAGATTTGATAATCCATTCAGAAAGACTGGGTCAGGCAAAAACTTCAGACAAGCAACACAATAAGCAACACAATCAAGCCAAACTCTGTTTTGTTAGCTGTCCCAGAATCACATGTGATTGCTGGTTCTTCTTCATCATCAATAAAGGGAACCTTTCTTTCCAATCATCCATCAATCTCCATGTTCTTTCCAGCATCTTTTTCCCGTCTTGGAACTGGACCTGGAATTTTTCTTCCAACAGAACCAAAATATGGATTAATGTTTTGCATTCTGTCCATTTTTAATAAACAGACTTTTAGTTAGCAACATTAGGGAATCCTAGGGAATTTAAGTATGATCGTAGCTGGTTAATTGCACGGTGCTAATTGAGATGTCTTTTGAATCTGCATATCTATTGATTTAGATCACCATACCACAGTGAGGTATTACGGGATTATGGTGAGGTGCATATTCCATGGACATCACTCACAAAGTAATTGTGTTATAGCCCTTCAACCTTTCTCTCTCTTTCTTTCCCCACCTCTTGAATTTCTTAGTTTAGATGCCAACAAGGAAGGGTTACATACTGAAGAGGATTGTGTCTAGCAGGTATATTCCAGCAGGACTGCTAAGATTAAAAAGAAATAAATAATCATCTAATTGGGATAGTACTGGAAATTTATTATTTGATAGCTCAGGAGAGTAAAATAGGAAAAGCTAACTTGTCTAAGCAGCCTCTTTTTCAGGGGTTATCTAAATATATAAGTAAAACACAGGATAACCTTCTGGTTTGGGTCTGATGGCAACAGCTCTCTTTCCTTGTTGTTGCTGTCAGTAAGTATTTTGGGGCTATTCCACCTCTATATCAAGAAAAAGCAGCATAATACTTATGGGAAACCCACTAGATCCGGAAACCCCTTACTTGGTGCCATCCAGACTCTCTATCTCATTTTCCTTCCAACATTTTTCTAAACAAAAAAGGAAGCTGGCATGATTCAAAGCAAATGGCAACTGTAGTTCTTTCTTTACAGGAAGGATCCTAGGTATCAGTCCCAAGAAGCATTCACCAAAAGTAATAATGATGAATGGCTACAGCCAAGTCTAATGGTTCCCCAAAGAAACAAGGTAGTGTTAGAACAAGACATCTGTTTTGCTTTCTGATAAATAGCAATAGCACTTATATATAGCTTCACAGTGCTTTAGAGCCTTCTCTAAGTAGTTTACAGAGTCAGCCTATTGCCCCCAACAATCTGGCTCCTCATTTTACCTACTTCGGAAGGATGGAAGGCTGAGTCAACCTTGAACCAGTGAGAATCGAACTGCCAACCTGCTGGCAGCCGACAATCAGCAGAAATAGCCTGCAATAATGCATTCTAACCACTGCGCCACCATGACTCATATTAGGATTTTATGATTGGACTCATCCGCATGATGCGTATTTTGGGCATAAGCAATCGTATTTCCATGGCAGCCATTTTATGAGAACAGTCATGATATCCTCATGCCATCCTCTTAGATTTCCAAATGTATTCCCTTTTTAAAGGAACTTCTATGCAAACTTCTGACAATCTTACTTTGCATGGATTTGTCTCCTTTGTTCTCTGCAAAGCCATCAAAAACTGGATTGGATAAATTAATGAAGAATAATACCTCAGTTCTTCCATGGCCATTTCCTAACTATTTTATAATAAGACACAGCTTTGTACTGTCCCTGCTCTTGATTTCCTATAGAATGAAATATGTTGCCTATGTGCCTACACTGCATTTTTTTTCTGCTGGACAATTGAATAGAAGGGGTGGGGGGGAAAGAGACAGAACCTTTTGTTTTTAAGCTGTTCAAAAACATGCCTTTGATACCTCTTTCCATTATTTCAAGTGCCTGCTATTTGTTATTCATTAAAATGCTGGGTCAGTTAAATGATGAATCAAGCACCGAATAGTTTTATCCGTTACTGGGGTCGTAACAAAACTGTGACTGCTAGCTATTATTAACAATAATGGATTTCCCACATTTATGCTGACCACAGAATACATGAAAAAATAAATGGGAACAGGTACTGGGTCTAAAATTTGATAGAGCTAAGTTTGCATTACAAGCCTCAAGAAAAAGCATCTTTATCTTTGCTCTAGGATACCACCTTTCATTTTTTGCGAACACTTTGTCGGGTGTTCATAACTAATGTTTAGTTCATTTTTCCTCTCTAAAGAACAAACGGCTTCCCTGTTCATTTTTCAAAGGGGAGAAATGACCTATTAATTGTATCAGGACATGGCTAGACAAAATGACGTGATCCTCACCTGTGATGAAGGCAATTCCACCTTTTTGCAGAAAGTAGCTGGCAGGTAAATACAATAGATCACTGTAAGGTCAAAAAGTTGCTGGACTAAATATAATATTTTAGCTTAAGAAAATAGCTTTGCCCTTGTATATCTGCCAAAAGCTGTCAAATTCCAATAAGCTATTGTCAGCTTTAATATATCTTACAGACATCTTCAAGATAATAGATTTTGATAGATGAAAATTAAGAGAAAACTGATTAGTTGAAAGCAAGAATGACATCTTGAACAACAACTCCTTTTCCTATAACTAGTGTTCAGTTCTCTGCAAATTCATTACATAGGCAGTTTTCTTCAACTTCCACCTTGGAAGAATACATCTTTAAATTTATTCTCCATTTTTCTTCTTTTGACTCTGTTTCCAATCATTTTAAGTTGTATATAGTAATGTCATATAGTAATGTCAAAATAGTGGAACTATCCTGAGAAGATACTGAAAAAATCACTTTGATGATTTTTTGGCAGGAAGTTTCTCTTCTTCCATTTATAGACTGGTTCCCAGGTGTGTCATTCATGTCATTTGTGTTAGGTAGCTGAGTCAATAAAGTGGTGGGGTTCATAGAACCAGCCATGCCAGAGTCTGGGGCTGAGTAGGCCTAAGAAAATCAGGTGTAAATACTGTATGTTTCTTTTTGTTCATGCAGAAAACTTTTAGAAAGGGGGTGAGGACCTGTAGTCTTCTAATTTTGCTGAAATAAAACTCATAGTATTTCTCACTAGTCAGCCTTTTGTCTAAGGCTACTGTGACATGTAACTCAACAGCATCTGGAGGCCAACAAGTTTCACATCCCTGTCTTAGAAACATAGCTTATATAATTTCTAGCATAGTGTTTGGTGCCACAAGGCTCAAATCTGGATATTTTTTTCATGCTTGAAATCAGTGCCCTGCTCTTCATGTTTATTTTGCATTCACTAACTAAATAGAAAATACTGGTAGCATTGCAAATATATCATCAAGGATAGAAATACCATGAACAGGGATCCTCCAGGTTTTAAGATTCAGAAAACTTATTTTAAGCCATTGTTTCTGGACCTTGGCACCTTTAAGATGTGTGGATTTCAACTCTCAGAATTCTGGGAATTGAAGACTACACATGTTATAGCTGCCAAGGTTGAGAAACATTATTTTAAGCTAAAGAAAATTGTCTACACTCCATTAGAGTGACTGTAGCTTTCTCCATAGACTTCTACCTAGATCAGTGATGGCTAACCTTTTCCAGACCGAGTGCCGAAAGCACATGTGTGTGCGTGCAAAGGCACACTTGCC
Organism: Grayia smithii; assembly: GCA_032468115.1. Classification (NCBI taxonomy): domain Eukaryota; kingdom Metazoa; phylum Chordata; class Lepidosauria; order Squamata; family Grayiidae; genus Grayia; species Grayia smithii. Next base: position 71,756 of record JANHFM010008694.1, read on the forward strand.
CAAGCCCCCAAAATGCAATGTGCATGTGGTCACCATGCATGCGCCCTGCCCCCATGCATGCACATGCCCTACACATGCGCCCTGCCCCTGTGCATGTGTGGCAAAAACCTGATGACCAGCAGGCCGGTGGGAGGTGCACATGCATGCATGGCAGAGCTGAACTGAGGCAACGGCTTGCATGCCCACAGAGAGGATGCTGCGTGCCACCTGTGGCACGTGTACTATAGGTTCACCATCATGAACCTAGATTGTTCACCTGACTGTTTCTTTTCATTTTGTGCCAGATAATTGTTATCTATCCTATTAAGAATGAATCATCCTACAAATCACATGTTGTTTTCTCTCAAGTATACCAGACACTGCTCTTCAGTCTTCTCAATAATTGCTTAATATTGCAAGAGCTCCTGTCTGCTTTAGATGTGTTTACTTTTCCAAGCATTTATCACTTGAGCACCAGATTTTTCATCAACAAAATGTATTTCTTTCTGTTATATATCACTGGTGTTATCTTTGTGGCATGATTCATATAATAGTGGCCCACAGAGACTGATTGTGATGACTGTACAATACAGTGTCTCCTAAACACATAAAAGCAGTATGTCTAAATTCCAGTTACTGGAAAGCTAAAGTGGACCAGCACTATTGTTCTCTAGTTGTGCTTGTGAACATTCCAGATCTGAGACACTAAATGAATCTAAACCTATCTTTGGCTATAGGAATCCACACAATGATGAAAAAAAATTGACAAAATGTTTTTGAACTTCTGTCCTGATGGCAGAGACCAAAGCATAAACCATGAGATTTGTGTTGTGACATTACAACACACATTTCATCACTCCCCCTTCCTTTCACTCCCATGCCAGAAGACATCCGTATTTAAGCTGATCCATCAGAGCTCTTTTCATAAACTTAACCTGGTACCAACTATTTTGTGACCTTGAAACTATTGAAATTATGTTCTGTAAATCATATCTGAGATGACCGAATGAAGCAGCAAAAAAAATCCTGGCTGACTAACTGATGTTTCAGAACATTAAAATATGCAGCTCCCTTAATTAGTCAAAAAGAGATACTTTGTGCACATCCCCACACATTATAAAATAATATTTTGAAGGATTTGTATATTCCAGGGGTGGGTTCTACTTACCTTTACTACCGGTTCTCTTCATTCACACGCATTGCATGTGATTGGCGGGCACACGCGAGCGAAGCAAGTGTGCATGCTGAATGCACACTCTGTGCATGTGCACTAACTTTTTTTGGGAAAAAACCTCAAAACAAGTACTCTGTCCATGCACAGAGCAGAGAAACACAGAGAAACATAAATACGGGTGCGCAGGTGGGCCCAGCTCATGGCCGCAGAGAACCGGTTCAGTGATGTCACACTGTCACCGCTACCGGATCGTGCGAACCGGGCCGAACTGGGAGCAACCCACCACTGATATATTCCCACTAGATTCTGAACTTTGTTATACTGCACGAGAATCCATCACTTACTGTATCCTTAATAGACAAAGTTATACAAAAGTATCTGAGGCAGTAACTTTTAAAACACACTATGCAGCTACATTATCAGCACCTCCTCTCTGCCAGTCAATATTTTATTTGTTGAACCAAAGGTCATTACAAAAAAGGAAATTTAACTCTGCAAAATGAAATCCATGTGATATTGAGCACGAAACTTCCAAGATGTATAAAACAAATTAGCATATAGATCAAACCCTTCACATTATTCTTGCATTGTGAGTCTTACATTCTGAAAACAATGAAATCAAGAAAGTTGATACATGCTCTGAAAACAAATGTGTATGGAGAGAGAAAATAGACGCGCCTGTTAGTCACATCACATGTGATTTTTCACCCACTGTTTTGCATATTCCTTCACATTTTCTGTTCCAAAATAAAATATTTAGAAGTACTCAACAATAAACTTTAAAATATTGATATTTGTGTATTCAGAAATGTATGGCTTCTTTTGGTTATGGCAACCACCAATGCAATCTACAATATAATTAAGACAAACATAATAATGCAATAAAACAGAATAAACAAGAATACTGTAAACACAAAGAGAGCTATATATAAATTAATAACGATGCCTTGAATTGCATTTGGAAATAGATTTGTTCAGCTACTATAAGATTATTAAGCATAGATTTTCATCATATCTTGACTGCCATAATATGTACTTTCTGAAGATACTTGGTATTTCTGAAGAGCATTAAAAAGTAAGTAAAAGCTTTATTAATTGCACAATTATGCACTTCCTTACTCATCATATTTCATAACTTTCCAGGAAGATATATCATCAAAGCATAGAGTACGGTGACAAATTTTTATGTATCATATAAACAGATATTTGGAGAACTTGGGCAGTGAACCTCTAGCAGTAGTCCTCATGATCAAAAAAGGTCAGAAGCTCAAGGCCCTCTTGGAGAAGTCCTGTTCCTCATTCCTTTGAGTTGAGGGGAAAAAGCAGTTGGGTAAAGGGTGCAATGAACCTGATCTAGGGGCAGACCAATTGTTTGCTGCCCCTTTATATTGAACCCTGTAATCAACAGATACACAAACTTCAAGTCCATGTGTACGTCAAGATAATCACACCAAGGATAAAAAAGGCTGATAAAATTGTGGGAAGTGCTTTTTAGGGAAAGTGGTTAACCTTAGAAGTCCAATTCCTATAGTTCTGCATTCATGTGGAAGCAAGATGTTTTGCCTAGAAACAATCATGTACTGAAGGAACTCTACAGACTTTCTGGAATACTTGACCTTTGAGTGGTTCTGAAAATTCTTTGCTAATAATACTGAATCTTATTAAGTTGAACTTTAACTATACTATTGTAGTGAGTAGCCTGAGTTGCCCTTGTAGAATGCCAGGGGTCTCAAACTTTCTTGAAGCTCACTGGATCTCCATACCCTCAATCTATCTTTGGCTTTGGGATTAAGGTTGGGTAGTTACAGTGGTGGGTTGCTACTGGTTCACCCCGGTTTGGGCGAATTGGTATAGCGGTGGCGGGAGGCTCTGCCGACCTGCCCGAATATCATCAACTATGTTCTGTGCATGCACGAGCTAACTGGTAGAAAAGGTAAGTGAAACCCCCCACTGGTTAGTTCCTGTTATTTATTTATTATTTATCTTTTTCCCTGGCACCCTCCACCAGAGAGAGAGATAAGGTTTATGCTGCCTGCCTGACAAAAATAAATAAATAAATGTACAAAAAATTTGAGATAATTTCAATTGTGCAGTCCCCTAGGTCTGTAATGTAGATGTGTGTGGTTATATGAGTCAGTCTTAGGTGATAGACCAACCTACCAGAGATAATCTAATTCAGATTTTATTTTAAAAGAAGAAAAGATAAAATGTAATCCCTCTGCTTAATTTAAATATGAAACTGCAAATAGTGCTGATAAAGATAACTTATAGAGACATTCAGTTAGAAGGCTAAGTCTGGCAATTTAAAAGGGAAATTCTGAAAGAGAATACTCCAGGGAGGTCACACTGTGGAATTGGCAAATTCTTCGTAAGAAATGGGAAATGTTGCAATTTAATATTGCAGACTACTAGAACATTAATAAAAGTACTTTTAAAAAGTACTTCATGACCAGCTTGAAGAATGGATAAATATTCATCATGAGGATTGGGTAACAAGTGAACACACCTTTCAGTTTGTACTAGAAAGTACAAAATATGTAAACCTGAAACACATCACAAAGTAAATGACAGTGCAACAGTGTAATTCCTAGATGAATATTTTTACCCTGTTCCTTTAAAGAACAAATTGTTTTTAACAGCTGTTTCCCCTAATTCAATTAGCCAAAATGGTCCAACTTCTTGGAATACCTAAACTTAAATCAGAGGTGGAGGGAAGCTATCTTAAAACTTTAAAATTCAATTTGACAAGGATGTTGCAGTCTGACTATACTTGGAGGCAAACTTCCAGTAGGAACCAATTAGTCTCAAGAGTGATTATAAGTATTTATGTGTCTGGAGGCATGGGTGATTTCTAAGTAGCCTTCATTTAATCCTTCCAGGATGATGTAGTTACATGTCCCGAATAATGTTCCATGTCAATCATCCCAGGTTTTCTGTTTAATTTATGTCTCTTTCAAATTTTGCTAGACAAGGGAGTTAATTTTTATCAGGGCACCCTATAGTTGATTTACAGGGTCCAAAATGTTTTTCCTAAGATCTTTTCTTACCCTCCCATTGATAATATATCAGCTCCAGATTTCTGTTGATCAGAAATTAGAGTTGACTGAAATTTCTGGACTTTTTTGTGGCAATTGTTAAATGAATGCAGCAGTTGTTAAGCCAACCCATTCATTTCAATGGGCAGTTTTTGCCACAAACTGGCAAAAAGTATCAGAAATTGGCACAAAACCCTTGCAAATCATGATTACATGAACACAGAATGCCACAACAATCGGTACACACAGTCACATGACTGTGGTGGAGGGAGTGGCACAACCATTTATGACAACTGTCACAACTTCAAATGGTTGTAAAAAGACTGGTCGTAAATTGAGAACCACCTGTACCTTCCCATGCAACAATTGCACAATAGCTTATTGTGTCAAGCTGATACACCACAATCATGTGATCAAAGCTCCTCCCCTTTTAATGTGCATCGTGGTATTAATAGGGTGGGACATTTATCATATGACAGTGGCCAATATATCTTGTCTTCTCTGGGGACAGAGGATATCTATGAAAGTGTTTCCTGCAAAATAGATTATGAAGGAAGACAACTAAGTAAAGAAAAAGAATGACAACCCTACAACTGTTTTGGGTGTCTGCCTACCAGGTGAGATAGGTTTCACGGGCATAAAATTGACATTCTTTCTCACTTTGATTACTTAAAATGATGATTTTTGTGCAAATATTTATAAAGGCATGTGAGAAAAGTGTTTGAGTAAAGGAATTCCATTCCTATTTTAATGTTTATATTTAAAATATTTGTATAATACCTGCCATGCAGAGTACTCCTGGAAAATATACAAAATTAAAAATATGGATTAAATATAATAAAAATACAGGAATGAAAAAAAAATACCATATAAAATTCAGTCAGAAAGCACATAAAATAATGACACCCACAAAGTTCTGCTGTTATCCCTGTGAGGTATTCTAGATTAGGAAATCGACACTAAAAAGGATTATAGAAATACTACTGTAGTGTTGTAGGACACAATAGCTCGGTAGCTCACCTAATTAATGCTCTGGCTAAGTACTTCAGCTTAGTTCCAGATGCCAGCAATTAGTGTTGGTTCG
>JANHFM010008694.1:107436-119563 GCA_032468115.1 Grayia smithii
TACTCTACTCTACTCTACTCTACTCTACTCTACTCTACTCTACTCTACTCTACTCTACTCTACTCTACTCTATTCATCCTAAAAGTATCATTTGATATAAAGCAATTACCTTATTTTTGACATCATTTTTAACAGGGGTAGGGGTGATGGCAATAGCAGGATTGTGCCATTGTACAACAAACTCTATTCCTTGTGTACTTGTGGCATAAAATGGATCTTGTAGGACAAAGGCATAATGGCCCTTTCATCATTCATTGTAAGAAGTGTGAGATCCTTGAAATACCTCTCTAGTTGACCCAAGTACAACATTCTGAAGCTTCTGCAGTCATTTCTGACTTTCATCTTTACATTTGTCATTCTGGGCTTGAGAGTCTCATGAATTAAAATGAAACAGTTTAATTGAAATGTTGCCTTTCTCTTAATCATACAGCCACATTTTAATTTCAATAGTAATTGAAAGTGGAAGCTCCCATATCTTGAATAAAAAGAAAATTAAACATATATCAACAGTGGCTTGGTTGTCTTTCTTTTAAAGAAAGCTTTGCCAGTTATTGGACTTTTCCCTCCATGCATCTTACTTTTGAGGATCAGAGGCTGCTTATTCTTTAAAATGATTATGGATGTAGCCAGTAACTAAAATACAACACACTGAAAAATAGATAAGACATTTAGAAAAACATTATTTTGAACAATTACAAGACACAGCAATGTTGTCAAAGCATTTAAGAGCTCTGCAGTAGAGGTAAATTATGCTGAAATACTACTTGCATCTCTACGCCAAGCCCATTTGCAAAGTGTGCTTGACAGAAGGATGGAGATCATTAGATTTCTGCTCCGTGGCCCATGGAAATTCTTCAATGTTTCTTGAATGTGCAGCCTATTCTATACATAAACACCCCACACATTAATGTCCTAGGCATATTTACTCAAGATTTGTAATGCTAGCTGGGGTAGAGCAAACCATTAATCAAAGGTGTCTTTCATGCTTAAAGAAAAACAGATATGTCTGCTTAAGCTTTAATCTATTCAGGTTTCACCTATCCTTTACCTTCTTCCATCCAAACTTTTTGAAGGAGGAAAAAAAAACTTTAGCAAATTTTATGGATTTCCTTTGGTACAAAAGTTAATATCTCTCCATTTTCAGGTCATACCTGCCAATATTTCAGACTTAGAGATAGAGACATGCAGGACCGAGCTGACCTTGGCTTTACTTGAAAAGCTAAGCAGAATAAGAATTAGTTAATGCTTGGATGGGAGACCATCAGAAATACTTTAGGATAATAAGTACAACTGGGAGTTTTTAAAAAAATGGAAGAAGGCAATAACAAATTATTTGCCTAGTTTTGCAGTCTGAACAAATGGACACTTGAGTGATTTGACCTTTACCTATTCAGTCTGCCTCATGCCTTAGCACAATGTTTCCCAACCTTGGTTGCTTGAAGATGTGTGGACTTCAATTCCCAGAATTCCCCAGCCGGCCCAAAAAATATAAGACAGGGTCTTATTTTCGGGGAAACACGGTATGTCTATGGAGATTCTCAGTCATCCAGGTCATGGTTCTCCCAAAGGTGCTTTTTCAAAAGTCAATTGGACTTTCAAAAAACAACAAAGTCCAGTTGCCTTTTGAAAAAGCACCTTTAGGTAAAACCTAGTATATTTCTGATGTGTTCACTGCATTTCCATCTTTTTTTTTGTGTATTTTTCATTTTCCATGGTCCCATTACAAATACATAGAAAGATAGGAAATTTTTATTTCTGTGAGAGGTACTCACTCAATGACTAAGATTAATCAGTTTAAAACACTGATGGTCATGTAGTTTTGCATGGGTGAACCAAGAATAATTTCCCCAAAGTAACAGCTCCTCCTAGTTCTGCAGTCCCATGTACTCCCATCTGCACCAGAACTCATCTTTTCAGAAGACTTAGAGCAGGGCTGAACAGGACCTCGAAAAGCTGGCATGGTCTTATGGATCAATAAAGTTGAGATGATGACTGTGATACTGCAATTGAAACTCCACCTGTTTTTATGTGCATTGCATAGGTGGACCTTTAATGATGTGGTTGCAACCACTATCTTGAATTTTTCTGACCACGTGTTTTAGATATCTCTGCTGATAGTATTCTTCAGATAATTGCAACCAAATTATTCTTTTAATGAGAAAGAAAAGAGTACAGTCTGTGTATTGATATACTTTTTGGTACTCATCTTCAGTATATTAAAATTAAATAAGATTTCATTTTTGTTGAGAACTAAATCAATTCTGTTACCATGACCTAGTTTCCTTTAGACTGTGATGGTGTGGGCTGGGCTGTTGGTCAATCCACCCAACCAAGTGTGCTCCTTTGTGTGAGAAAAAAATAATACACTTCAGTTTTGGAAGATTTGGTGTCTAGTGGGGTTTAAGAGATGTCATGTAAATTGTTTGTCATGTTTACCTAGAAAGGATTTAGAGCATTACATGTAATCTAACACAATGTGTAGAAACACTTCAAAAATAGCACATGATCAACATTTGCTATTTTTCTTTATTGTTTTTCTACCAAGCTTTGTCTCCTTAACTTACATGGTCCTAAAATCCTGAAAACATGGTTGTTTCCTTAGTCATTTCTGAAGTCTCTTGCCACTAAACTCAATTCGGTCCAGAAGCTGGCTCTTTCACTTGGATTTTATTGTCTTCTTTGTTGTACATTTTCATGGTGTGATGTCTCCAAGAATGTTTTTGCAGATTGTATTCAGAGTGCAAACCAAATATTTTGTAGGAATCATTTTATGGATGACTTTTTGCTTTCCAAGAGACAGTGCAGATTTCTGGATAAAACTGAGCTGTAATAAAAGCAAATGTTATTGCAATTTTTCAGTGACCGTGTAAGGAATGGTTTGCTTTATTGAAGAAATTTTTACAGAACCTCTTTGTGAAGAAAAATTCTGGAGTCTTATATATTGATCTGTCAACCTTCACTATTAAAAACTGCAGAACCTCTAATGATAAAAGAGTTATTACCATAATAAAAAGATAGAGAATAGAATGAACACAACGGAAGCAGAGAATGAATTTAAATCAATACAGCTTTAAACTTAACCAGCTAGCATCTCTCAGACAAAGCTCTGCCAAATCTTTTGGGGTGGGGTTTCAAGCAGGGGTGGGTTCTACTTACCTTTACTACCGGTTCTCTTGCACCCGCATGTTCACGATTTGCATGCGCACGCTTGGTTTGCTCATGCATGTGCCTAAAGTGTACCACCACACATGCGCACTGACTATTTTAAGGAAAAAACCCTCGAAACAAGCGCTCTGCGCCTGCGCAGGACACTATTTTCAAGGGTTTTTCCAAAAAAAGTAAGTGTAGGTGCGCGGGTGGGCCCGGCTCCAAGACACGGAGAACCGGTTTGGTGATGTCACAATGTCACCGCTACTGGATCGCGCAAAACGGACCGAACCGGGAGCAACCCACCACTGGTTTCAAGTCTGATCCTTGGCTAGCTGGCCATTTTGTAGTTCATTTTTCTCACTTTCTTCACATTCTCTGTGAAGCAAAGTTGCAAAAAAAGGGGCATTCATTGGATTAGGTTATTACAGTGGCAAAACAAAAGATTCCTCTTATAGCAAACTTACTGCAAATATCAGAAGTGGTTATTTTCGTATTTCATATTATCTCAATGAATTAGATAGCTCTCTATATATATGCCTATGCCACATTTTGTTCTTTTTCTTTGATAAACCTTTAGTAAACCTTTTTTTTTTTTTGCAAACTGATACCTGTAGCCTTAACTGCAGTATATTGCTCGAAACTTACTTGTAATATTTTTATATTTGTAAATAATTTGACTATTTTTATAGGATGTGTTAGGGTTGTTTTAAGCAAAGTGATGTGTGAATTAAAGAATTGCCCTGTTCACCACTTAATTTTAGAAGGGTCATATACATGTATTATTTGGAAATAAAGACACTGAATTCAATAAAAAGGATTAAAATTTTGATAAACAATGAAAAGTGTATTCTTTTTCATATGTGAATCAGAGGTGGTATTCAGCTGATTTGGACCGGTTTGCCCGAACTGATAGGGGAAATCGCTGGTGGGCCCGCCCATTCGCCCATCCACCCCAGCTCTATGTCATCCTATTTAGGCACATTTTTGAGGTCGGGCGCATGCACGGAAGGCATGCACACGAGCAAAGCACATGCGCGGAAGGCTGGGCATATGCACAGAAGGCAGGTGCACGCATGAACCGGGTGCGTATGGCAAACTGGTAGTAAAATAATCTGAAATCCGCTGATGTGGATCCAGTAATGGACCATCTAGTTTATAATTCTAGATACATAACATCTTGGCAGAGATGAATTGGTGCCAATCCTTTAAATAACTCTCTTTCTCTCAGCAGCTTTCTGTTGACTAGCTCAGAATACTTTGCTGCTTTGTGTTTTGAGCTAGGAAAGCTTTGTGTTTGGGAAACATTAAATCTGAGCTTAATTTAGGGATATAAAAGAAAGTGTACTAGATTTGAGAGTTTTTTCCTTGACATGAAAAACAGACATGATGTTTGTAATGCAGACAACAATACAGAACAGAATCTGCTAGAGTCTGTCTTCTCTGATCACAATTCATGCAACTATGAATGGGTTACCTCTCAAGAAGAGGGCTAAGCTTGCCCAGTTCTTCCTCCTTTCCCATTTTGTTCCATTAGAATGGTTTTCATTGTTTGAGAGCTAGCCATGGACATAGTACACTAAAATATCAGAATTTGGCATTTGAATTCAAATCAAATATTGTTGAAATACATTTGAATTAGCAGATGGAAAAAAGGCAAGTTTTAGATACATATATTCCAGGTTTAATAATCTTAATTTGGGATTGTAAATTGCTAAAGCCTTTATTTAGAAAGGCATTGTTTTCTATCACAAAAAAACAAAACGGTAACCTATGGCTACTTGGGAACTAAAATGTAGATAATAAATTATAGCCTACTGCTAAGTAGGTTGGAGTAGGATAGCGATGTCTGCCATTTCTAAAATCTGAGACTGTATATGTGAATGAGCAGATAACTCTATTTTGGGCTCCTTTTAGAATACATGATTTCTTCAATTGGTTATAAATATTAGGATTGGCAGCTCTCCAGCTACTTCAGCTTATGAGTAACCTCTAGCTCTTCTTGATCTAACAAGATCTTCTTGATCTTACTCATTTGTGATTTACTATTGGTACTAGTGTCATAAATGCATTTTTATAACTTGGATGGGCTTCCATAGGGTTTGGATTGCTTTGTTTATGGTCAATTATGTTGTAAATAAATAAACTTCTATAGGGTTGCGTTTGTCATTGACACATCCATTATAGTTAGTGTGTGCGTGTATGTATGTATGTGTGTGTTTGTGTGTGTTTGTGTGCACTCACCTTCTTTGCATATTTTTTTTTCATCTTCCTGGTCCAGGCTGGAATTTTTTAGTAGTCTTCCAAACAAACACTAATCAGGTCTAAGTCTGCTTATTTACTTTTTAGATCAAGCAAGTTCAGTTTGGTGCTGCTCTTGCTATCACTTATGATGTTTGCAATCATTAATTTGAGGAAAAACTGTCTTTTTTCTGTCATGCAATTGCATAGAATGCCTGTACAAATGTCTAAAGTAGCATGTGACCATTTTATATTCCTCAATATGTTATCTGATTGTTATTTAAGGGACACTGTAATGCTTTACACTATTTCCTGGGAATGAGACTCGTTGAATTCAATAGGACGTATGTTCAGATTGAAATGTCTAATTTTAAAGAAGCAGGAAAGAATATTGACCTTTTTCAACTTTGATGCTGGAGAAGATTCGTTAAAATACCATGGACAGATTCATTTTCATTTGAGGCACCATGACCAGGCTTAGTTTATCATATTTTGGACATACTGTGCGAAGACTTAGTACTGTGGAGAAGTCCATAATGCTGGGAAATATGGAAAGAAAAATCTATCCATGTGGTTGATAATTAGTTAACACCAACTGGATGGTTTATAATATCTAAGTTAAATTGTAATCTACATAACAAGTCCAATTCATTTTTTTTCTTTTTCTCCAATTTAAAATTTTCTAAGATAAAAAGAAAAAAAAATACATTTTACAAATGTAAAAGCTTGCTGCAGATAATTGGGAATATCCTTAAATTTTTGGCAGGTAGTAATCATAGTCAGCTTTGAAATGTTCTCTTAATACCTTCATATCCTTGAATTCAGTCCAAATGGATGATGCACAATGCTTTAGTAAATGTTTTATTAATCTCTCTTAACAAAACATATCTATTATGAATATCTATATCTTTCAAAGCAGATTATTTTAAAGTTTAGAATGTATTATGTCACCAAGGTGATTCACATATTACTATTAATTACATATTTTATTAATTACATAATGATAAGCATGGAGCTTTTTTGATCATAGTGATTATTTTATTTGTTCGAATTTGTATGCCACCCTTCTCCCGGATGACTCAGTTTACAAAGTTTATAAAGTTTACAACAATTTGTTGTTAGTCGCAAAGTCATGTCTGACCTATCATGACCCCATGGACAACGTTCCTTCAGGCCTTCCTGTCCTCTATGATCCCTCGCAGTCAGTGGTGTATTGCTTCTGGTTCTGTCTGGTTCTATAGAACCGGTAGTAAAATTGGCAGGAGGCTCCGCCCACCTGACCTGACATCATCACGGGTGGCCTGTGCATGTGCAGAAGCTTTTGCGCATGTGCTCCAGTTGCAAACCAGTAGTAAAGATAAGTAGAACCCACCCCTGCCTGCAGTCCATTTAAGCTCAGGCCAACTGCTTCAGTGACTCCATGCAACCACCTCATTCTCTGCCATCCCTTTCTTCTTTTGCCTTCAGTCATACCCAGCATAGGTCTCTTCTGCAGTGAGTCCTTCCTTCTCATTAGGTGGCCAAAGTATTTGAGTTTCATCTTCAGGATCTGGCATTCTAAAAAACAGTCAGGATTGATCTCCTCTAGGACTGACCGGTTTGATTGCCTTGCAATCCAAGCGACTCATAAGAGTCTTCTCCAGGAATCTCAGGAATAATACAGGTATTACAACAATACAAGTATTAAAAAATAACTTTTAGTATTGTTTGGAGGACTTAACAATCCAAAATCTTTCTTGGAGAAATCACATCAAAACAGCTCACAGGTAGTCCTTGCTTACCAATGGTAATGGGATTTGGGAACTCCATTGTTAAGCAGTATGTTTGCAAGGATAAGATTATGTGACTGTGCCAATTTATATGGCAGTTCCAGCATTCTCAATTTCTATTGTTATGTCGCACATCCTGTGGTCACATGATCACTTTTTACAATCTCATACCAGTTTCCCCATGGATGTTGCTTGTCAAAAACAGGCAGGGAAAGTCACAAATGGCAATCACATGATTACAGGATGCTGCAGCATCATAATATTGCCAAACAACTATATCCCAATCACATGGCCATGGAGATTCTGGCATGGCTGCAACCGCCAGGACCCTTTATCAGTCCCCCTGATTTGGCACCATTGTAACTATGAATGAATTTTAGGTGAGGACTACCTAATGGTGACACAAATGTTTTTTTGATATTGATGGGTCTTAACATATAAAGGTTGAAAACCACCATTAAGGGGATTATCCTCCAAAGTAGTAGTTAGTAAAATCAAAGAAAGCATCTTGCAAAATTTATATATTGCAATATATATATATTATATATTGCACAGAACTGCATATATTAGGAGAAATATTCATAAACATGCATTTTCATTAGGTCTTTCTTGATATTTTTATTCTATTTGCAGATGCCTCTGCATGGGACCATGCTTTGATCATCTGTCTAGACATTGACTGAATCTAGTCTACTTTGCTACTTTGCTATGGCAAGATAGCTACACCAGATGTCCTCACACATATTTATAGGTTAATAAAAGAAAAGTAAGAAATAGAGAAATCTTTTCATGTTTTATGAAAAGCAGGGACAATATATCTGGGTTCAGAAGAAGTTGGGATGAATATGTTCATCCTGTCAACTGTATCACATTTTGTCCTATTTGGGCTGGGAAAATGGTTAGAATAAGTACTTTGCACCTGCAGAAATATAACACCTGTTGCTATTCATTAAAACAGTCTGACTTTTTCTCAGGCTTACACATGAGCCAAAAAAGGTACCATCTGCTTGAAGAAATACACTCTGATATGTGAGTGGATTTATATCTCTGTTTTGTATGTCTGAGGAAGAGTATCATTTTTAATGGCCAGGGAGCAGAATTTTGGTCCTTAGCATAATTCTATGTCCTTTTCATGTTTAGATCCCATTCCCAAGTATATATAAGTAAATCAGACTTTAATATTCTATTCAGTAACAAAAAGTCAAACATTTAGCACCTTACAATGTTCTTGACAGTTCCATCTGAACGGTCTCAAAAGGATAAAAAGTTTAGAATCTTGATATTTGAAAGTAAGCTTTAGGGTATGTTAAACCAGACCAATTGACTTAATCAACAACCCTCCAGTTCATTATCAGTAAGATGGTTGACTTGAAAATTTATCTTAAAGTTGTTTTGCAGTCAATAATTGAAATAAATTGAGTCTGATGACAAATACTTTCATTTATCAGTGCAAATTTGCCATATCTGAATTTAAAACTGGGGACTAATGAAAGTTCTATCATTGTGCCCTACAGATAGATAGCAGAAATATACTATTAAAAAGTACCAGCTAATTAACATACTATTATAAAAGGCAAGTGTATGCAAAATGCACTGTGCTTTCACAGGTTTCTGGAATGATTCTTCATTCTAAAATACGTGTTCTTCAGCAAGAACTCAACATAAGAAGGGCAGCTGTATAAATATTTTAAATAAATAATTAAGAATACAAGATTGACCTTGCTAGTTCTGTGACAATAAATAATCATCTAGTTTTATTATTTATTTGGGTTTCTTTGATAGAAGAACTAGATAGGAATGTTAGAATGACTAGAAACTAAGCTGAAAGAAACACAACTAAAGAATCACACATTCTTCCCAGTTATTTTACCTCTGTCTCCCTATCCTTTGCATAGTTTTTTTCCCTGCATGTGAAAAGTACAAGTTCATCAGAGCTTCAGATACACTCTAGTATAGAGCCTTAAAGCTTTAGGCTCCTAAATGATGTATCTTCTTCTCCCAAACCTTTTAATGCTGCTCCTACAGATTTCCAAACCGTGGCATCTGTGAAGGGAGGCCTAAGGGGCAGAATGGTAACAACTGTACATACAAACAGTCCTACTTTTGTTGTCTCAGTGGAAGCCCTGTTGTTGCTTTTGTTTTTTGTTAAAAGCAGCAAATTTCTACAAATGCCCTTGTCATCAGCATATAGCACAAGGCCTGGTTAATGATGGGGCTGCCTATGTCCAATTGTTTCTACCTATCTGGTGTCAGACCTGGAAGCCATCTTTTACATTTGGGCCTTCATGCCTTCAAGCCTCGGAGTATTCTTTTGTTGTGGGTGTTACTTGGAACCCTGACATTTGGTACATTGAGGAAGAAGTGGGTATGCTCCAGGTCTTTTCAATAAAACATGGTGTCTTCTGGGATCAAGGAAATGGATCTTCTTTGTTGCAGCCTTCATCTGGAATAGCACTTGATTAGTGTGGATCAGTGGTGGGTTGCCCCCGGTTCGGTCCGGTTCGCGCGATCCGGTAGCGGTGACGCTGTGACATCACCGAACCGATTCTACGTGTCCCAGACCGCGCCCCCCACGCGCCCGTACTTACCGGCCCGGTCATGGAGCGTGTGGAGCGCACTTGCGCGCATGCGCAGAAAACTGTTTTTTATGTTTTTGGCCCAAAAAAGCTTCTGTGCATGCACAGGAGCGCCCGTTTGGCGCACTAGACACGCGCTCCTCATGCCCCGACCACTCGCAAAGTACGTGCACCTTTAGAACCGGTAGGAGAGGAAAGTAGAACCCACCCCTGGTGTGGATGGTTTTAAAACCCAACCTCCCACAATAGAAACATATTTCTATGTTCTATAGGAACATATTTAGATGTGCACAAACATATTACAGCAACTCTGAACATCAGGCCACCTATACAATATGGTCCAACAAAATGAAGACCCATGCAATTTCATCAAAATGTGCCTCACCACTGAACCTACTATAGCACAAGCAATACAAGCTATTGAAAATATAACTGGCATATACCTGGATGAGCAGGAATTAGCATC
The DNA here is from genome assembly GCA_032468115.1 of Grayia smithii. Lineage (NCBI taxonomy): Eukaryota > Metazoa > Chordata > Lepidosauria > Squamata > Grayiidae > Grayia > Grayia smithii. The sequence goes on from JANHFM010008694.1 coordinate 117,636, forward strand.
AGGATCAATACCAGAACAAAAATAAAGCAGCAAATAATCCACCCAAAAGGAATTACAAAGAAGAAAACAACATTCCCAGTAACATTGTCAGAGCAATCTACCGTATATAAATAGAGACCAAACCCCACTCCATTCTAGCACTGAAGATGTTACCTAGTTGGATAATGACACATCTGCAAGAAAACAACCAAGCTCGTGGTTGATTTCACAGTTCAATCATAAGCTACAAATGTTCTCTTCTATTGATAGACTGGGAGGACAGTCTGGGAGGACGTACGGTATTTATCTATAGTTTATACTAGACCAGCATTGAAGATTACAGACTATAACCTTCAGTGAAGAGTACATTTTTTCTGTAGTGGATTTAATTTGGGCTGATAGCAATAATTTACATACATAAAGACATCCAAATTTGTTTTCATCTTGGAATTGATATTTAGCATTTACCATCTGATCTCTTCAAATTGTTCTATTCATACTTGGTTTCTGCTTGCTAATTAATCAGGAAGAGTCAAAGGAAATACTAGCTAAGTATTTTTTTTTAATTGGGGAAAAGCTTAATGAATGAGTCTATTAATTTAAGAAGATTTAGCAATTATGCATTCCTTAATATTGATTTCCACTAAATACTATCTTGAAATTAAATAGATTGATAATAAAATCTGCTCTCCCATACCCAGGTTCCACTACAATAGATCTAATGAATATATTGGCTGACTGCATTTCTCTAGCACAACAGTCACTTAGGAATAAATGGTACAATTGAAAACATCAAGTTATAATTGAAATTGAAGAAAGAAAAAGGATAGTGAAGTAGGCTGCCTTTAGTAGTATGCTAATGAATAACATTCATTGGAATTGGAATGATGGCTAGGTAGGACAGGAATGAATTTGAGATATTTTATTTCATCTTTCTCCCTAAGGAAGACATAATATTATATCTTCTGGTTTCTAGAGAGTTATTTCTGAGATGCTGTACATAAAATACTTTGCATTCTAAAATGCTCTGTATGGAACAGATTCTAAAGTGCTGAATATGAATAAATATTGAAAACCTATTTTAGCCATAGAAAGATAGCCAAGAAAGGTGATTTTCTTCCATTGCTGTTCCCGCTATCATTTTAGAGTGAAAAGTCTAAAATGCAAAAATAAAAAAATAAAAATGAAGAATTAAACTCTTCCTTTGTTTTTGTGAATGTGAACCATCAGTTCTTCCTTGCAACAAAGTTTAATGAACAGAGGAATGTAAAAATAAAAGAACAACCTGTTCCCTAGTGTTTTGATTTACTGTAGCAGGGAAGTTACATTGGTATCACAAGAGACAAAAAAGAAGAAAATAGAAAGGTTCTGTTTTAGCATGAAAAATGTTTATGAGAAAATAGGAATAGTTGACGGCATCTATGTATACAAATTTCTGGGAAAGGAAAGGAAAGGCATGACAATTGGTGAGGAGAGATACCAATAAAAGAGAATATTTTTAACTCAGGGTTGAACTATGGAGTCTTGATGCTCTCTGGCTTGGTTGCTTTTTTCAGATATTTCACTACCAAAGTGAGTAACATCCTCAATGCTAGAATGGAGTGGGTTTGCTTTCTCTTTATGTATTAGAAGCTGTTGCTAGCAATGTTGATGGGTGTGGATCTGTTTCTTGATTGTTGGTTTGATGTTAATCTTGGTGTTAATCTCTGGTCACCTGGGTATTGATTGCTAGTGAGGTGTTTTTTTGGTATTTTTTGTTTCCCCATTTTGGCTTTTTATTTTTATTTTTATTTCCACTTATATCCCGCCCTTCTCCTGAGACTCAGGGCGGCTTACACTTTAAAGCACAACTCAATGTGCTTAGCAAATTCCTTCATTCCTTGTATATGTCTGCTTATTTGGGGTTTTTTGGGCCCCCCCCCCGCAACATTTTTACAAAGTCAGCTTAT